>CAMAOD020000088.1:4127500-4137500 GCA_945859595.2 Megachile willughbiella | reverse complement strand
GACAGAGACAGAGACAGGGACAGGGACAGTGACAGAGACAGGGACAGAGACTGATACAGAGACAAAGACCGAGACAGAAACAGAGACAGAGACAGAGACAGAGACAGAGACGGAGACAAAGACCGAGACAGAGACAGAGTCAGTGACAGGGACAGAGACAGAGACAGAGACAGAGACAGAGTCAGAGACGGGGACAGGGACAGGGACAGGACAGGGACAAGGACCGCAAGAGGGACAGGGACAGGCAGCGGGTCAGAGACAGAGACAGAGGCAGAGGCAGAGGCAGAGGCAGATGCAGGGACAGAGACAGGGCCAAAGGCAGAGGCAGAGACAGAGGCAGGAGCAGAGACAGGGGCAGAGGCAGAGGTTGAGACAGAGACAGAGACAGAGACAGAGACAGAGACAGAGACAGAGACAGAGACAGAGACAGAGACAGAGACAGAGACAGAGACAGAGACAGAGACAGAGACAGAGACAGACACAGAGGCAGAGGCAGAGGCAGATGCAGAGACAGAGACGCAGACAGAGACAGAGACAGAGACAGAGGCAGAGGCAGAGGCAGATGCAGAGACAGAGACGCAGACAGAGACAGAGACCGAGACGGAGGCAGAGGCAGGGACAGAGACAGAGGGAGGGACAGAGACAGAGACAGAGGCAGAGGCAGAGACAGAGACAGAGACAGAGACGGAGACAAATACCGAGACAGAGACAGCGACAGAGACAGAGACAGAGACAGAGACAGAGACAGAGACAGAGACAGAGACAGAGACAGAGACAGAGACAGAGACAGAGACAGAGACAGGGATAGAGACAGGGACAGAGACAGAGAGAGAGACAGAGACAGAGACAGAGACAGGAGCAGAGGCAGAGGCAGAGACAGAGACAGAGACAGAGACAGAGACAGAGACAGAGACAGAGACAGAGACAGAGACAGGGATAGAGACAGGGACAGAGACAGAGAGAGAGACAGAGACAGAGACAGAGACAGAGACAGAGACACAGACAGAGACAAAGACCGAGACAGGGACAGAGACAGAGACAGAGGCAGAGGCAGATGCAGAGACAGAGACAGAGACAGAGACAGGGACAGAGACAGAGAGAGAGACAGAGACAGAGACACAGACAGAGGCAGAGGCAGAGGCAGAGACAGACACAGGGGCAGAGACAGAAACCGAGACAAAGACAGAGACAGAGACAGAGACAGAGACGGAGGCAGAGGCAGAGACGGAGCCGGAGACAGAGACAGAGACCAAGTCGGAGACGGAGACAGAGACACAGACAGAGATAGAGACAGAGACAGAGACAGAGACAAAGACCGAGACAGAGACAGAGACAGAGACAGAGACAGAGACAGAGACAGAGGCAGAGACAGAGACAGAGACAGAGACAGGGACAGGGACAGTGACAGAGACAGAGACAGAGACTGATACAGAGACAAAGACCGAGACAGAGACCGAGACAGAGACAGAGACAGAGACAGAGACAAATACCGAGACAGAGACAGTGACAGAGACAGAGACAGAGACAGAGACAGAGACAGAGACAGAGACAGAGACAGCGACAGAGACAGAGACAGAGACAGAGGCAGAGGCAGAGGTAGAGACAGAGACAGAGACTGGGACAGAGACAGAGAGAGAGACAGAGACAGAGACAGAGACAGGAGCAGAGGCAGAGGCAGAGACAGAGACGGAGACAGAGACAGAGACCGAGACGAAGACAGAGACAGAGACAGAGACAGAGACGCAGACAAAGACCGAGACAGAGACAGAGTCAGTGACAGGGACTGAGACAGAGACAGAGACAGAGTCAGAGACGGGGACAGGGACAGGGACAGGACAGGGACAAGGACCGCAAGAGGGACAGGGACAGGCAGCGGGTCAGAGACAGAGACAGAGGCAGAGGCAGAGGCAGATGCAGGGACAGAGACAGGGCCAAAGGCAGAGGCAGAGACAGAGGCAGGAGCAGAGACAGGGGCAGAGGCAGAGGTTGAGACAGAGACAGAGACAGAGACAGAGACAGAGACAGAGACAGAGACAGAGACAGAGACAGAGACAGAGACAGAGACAGAGACAGAGACAGACACAGAGGCAGAGGCAGAGGCAGATGCAGAGACAGAGACGCAGACAGAGACAGAGACAGAGACAGAGGCAGAGGCAGAGGCCGATGCAGAGACAGAGACGCAGACAGAGACAGAGACCGAGACGGAGGCAGAGACAGGGACAAAGACAGAGGGAGAGACAGAGACAGAGACAGAGGCAGAGGCAGAGACAGAGACAGAGACAGAGACGGAGACAAATACCGAGACAGAGACAGCGACAGAGACAGAGACAGAGACAGAGACAGAGACAGAGACAGAGACAGAGACAGAGACAGAGACAGAGACAGAGACAGAGACAGAGACAGGGATAGAGACAGGGACAGAGACAGAGAGAGAGAGAGACAGAGACAGAGACAGAGACAGAGACAGAGACAGAGACAGAGAAAGAGACAGAGACAGAGACAGAGACAGAGACAGAGACAGAGACAGAGACAGAGACAGAGACAGCGACAGAGACAGAGACACAGACAGAGACAAAGACCGAGACAGGGACAGAGACAGAGACAGAGGCAGAGGCAGATGCAGAGACAGAGACAGAGACAGGGAAAGAGACAGAGAGAGAGACAGAGACAGAAACACAGACAGAGGCAGAGGCAGAGGCAGAGCCAGACACAGGGGCAGAGACAGAAACCGAGACAAAGACAGAGACAGAGACAGAGACAGAGACGGAGGCAGAGGCAGAGACGGAGCCGGAGACAGAGACAGAGACCAAGTCGGAGACGGAGACAGAGACAGAGACAGAGACAGAGACGGAGGCAAAGACAGAGACAGAGACAGAGTCAGAGACAGGGACAGAGGCAGAGACAGAGACAGAGGCAGAGTCAGAGACGGGGACAGGGACAGAGACAGAGACAGAGACAGAGACAGAGACAGAGACAGAGACAGAGACAGAGGCAGAGGCAGAGACAGAGACAGAGACAGGGATAGAGACAGGGACAGAGACAGAGAGAGAGAGACAGAGACAGAGACAGAGACAGACACAGGGGCAGAGACAGAAACCGAGACAAAGACAGAGACAGAGACAGAGACGGAGGCAGAGGCAGAGGCAGAGACAGAGACGGAGACAGAGACAGAGACCGAGACGGAGACAGAGACAGAGGCAGAGGCAGAGACAGAGACAAAGACCGAGACAGGGACAGAGACAGAGACAGAGGCAGAGGCAGATGCAGAGACAGAGACGGAGACAGAGACAGAGACCGAGACGGAGACAGCGACAGAGACAGAGACAGAGACAGAGACAGAGACAGAGACAGAGACAGAGACAGAGACAGAGACAGAGACAGAGACAGAGACAGAGACAGAGACAGAGACAGAGGCAGAGGCAGAGGCAGAGACGGAGACGGAGGCAGAGACAGAGACCAAGACGGAGACGGAGACAGAGACAGGGACAGGGTCAGAGACAGAGACAGAGACAGAGACACAGGCAGAGACAGAGACAGAGACATAGACAGAGACAGAGACAGAGACAGAGACAGAGACAGAGGCAGAGGCAGAGACGGAGGCAGAGACGGAGACGGAGACAGAGACAGAGACCAAGTCGGAGACGGAGACAGAGACACAGACAGAGACAGAGGCAGAGACAGAGACAGAGACAGAGACAGAGACAGAGACAGAGACATAGACAGAGACAGAGACAGAGACAGAGACAGAGACAGAGACAGAGACACAGACAGAGACAAAGACCGAGACAGGGACAGAGACAGAGACAGAGGCAGAGGCAGATGCAGAGACAGAGACAGAGACAGGGACAGAGACAGAGAGAGAGACAGAGACAGAGACACAGACAGAGGCAGAGGCAGAGGCAGAGACAGAGACGGAGACAGACACAGGGGCAGAGACAGAAACCGAGACAAAGACAGAGACAGAGACAGAGACAGAGACAGAGTCAGAGACGGGGCAGGGACAGGGACAGGACAGGGACAAGGACAGTAAGAGGGACAGGGACAGGCAGCGGGTCAGAGAAAGAGACAGAGGCAGAGGCAGAGGCAGATGCAGGGACAGAGACAGAGCCAAAGGCAGAGGCAGAGACAGAGACAGGAGCAGAGACAGGGGCAGAGGCAGAGGTTGAGACAGAGACAGAGACCAAGACCGAGACCGGACCGAGACAGGGACGGAGGCCGAGACAGAGACAGAGGCAGAGACAGAGGCACAGACAGAGACAGCGAGAGAGACAGGGATAGAGACAGGGACAGAGACAGAGAGAGAGACAGAGACAGCGACAGAGACAGAGACAGAGACAGAGACAGAGACAGAGACAGAGACAGAGACCAAGACGGAGACGGAGACCGAGACGGAGTCAGAGACAGAGACGGATACAGAGACAAAGACTGAGACAGAGGCAGAGACAGAGACAGAGACAGAGACAGAGACAGAGACAGAGACAGAGACAGAGACAGAGACAGAGACAGAGACAGAGACAGAGACAGAGACAGAGACAGAGACAGAGACAGAGACAGAGGCAGAGGCAGAGGCAGAGACGGAGACGGAGGCAGAGACAGAGACCAAGACGGAGACGGGGCAGGGACAGGGACAGGACAGGGACAAGGACAGTAAGAGGGACAGGGACAGGCAGCGGGTCAGAGAAAGAGACAGAGGCAGAGGCAGAGGCAGATGCAGGGACAGAGACAGAGCCAAAGGCAGAGGCAGAGACAGAGACAGGAGCAGAGACAGGGGCAGAGGCAGAGGTTGAGACAGAGACAGAGACCAAGACCGAGACCGGACCGAGACAGGGACGGAGGCCGAGACAGAGACAGAGGCAGAGACAGAGGCAGAGACAGAGACAGCGAGAGAGACAGGGATAGAGACAGGGACAGAGACAGAGAGAGAGACGGAGACAGCGACAGAGACAGAGACAGAGACAGAGACAGAGACAGAGACAGAGACAGAGACAGAGACCAAGACGGAGACGGAGACAGAGACGGAGTCAGAGACAGAGACAGATACAGAGACAAAGACTGAGACGGAGGCAGAGACAGAGACAGAGACAGAGACAGAGGCAGAGGCAGAGACAGAGACAGAGACAGAGACAGGGACAGGGACAGTGACAGAGACAGGGACAGAGACTGATACAGAGACAAAGACCGAGACAGAAACAGAGACAGAGACAGAGACAGAGACAGAGACAGAGACAGAGACAGAGACAGAGACGGAGACAAATACCGAGACAGAGACAGCGACAGAGACAGAGACAGAGACAGAGACAGAGACAGAGACAGAGACAGAGACAGAGACAGAGACAGAGACAGAGTCAGAGGCAGAGGCAGAGACGGAGACGGAGGCAGAGACAGAGGCCAAGACGGAGATGGAGACAGAGACAGGGACATGGTCAGAGACAGAGACAGAGACAGAGACAGAGACAGAGGCAGAGAGAGAGACCGAGACAGGGACAGAGACAGAGACAGAGGCAGAGGCAGATGCAGAGACAGAGACAGAGACAGGGACAGAGACAGAGAGAGAGACAGAGACGGAGACAGAGACAGAGACCGAGACAAAGACCGAGACAGAGACAGAGACAGAGACAGAGACGGAGACGGAGGCAGAGACAGAGACCAAGACGGAGACGGAGACAGAGACAGGGACAGGGTCAGAGACAGAGACAGAGACAGAGACAGAGACAGAGACAGAGACAGAGACAGAGACAGAGACAGAGGCAGAGGCAGAGACGGAGACGGAGACAGAGACAGAGACAGAGACAGAGACAGAGACAGAGACAGAGACAGAGACAGAGACAGAGACAGAGGCAGAGGCAGAGACGGAGACGGAGACAGAGACAGAGACAGACACAGAGGCAGAGGCAGAGGCAGATGCAGAGACAGAGACGCAGACAGAGACAGAGACAGACACAGAGGCAGAGGCAGAGGCAGATGCAGAGACAGAGACGCAGACAGAGACAGAGACCGAGACGGAGGCAGAGACAGGGACAGAGACAGAGGGAGAGACAGAGACAGAGACAGAGGCAGAGGCAGAGACAGAGACAGAGACAGAGTCGGAGACAAATACCGAGACAGAGACAGTGACAGAGACGGAGACAGAGACAGAGACAGAGACAGAGACAGAGACAGAGACAGCGACAGAGACAGAGACAGAGGCAGAGGCAGAGGTAGAGACAGAGACAGAGACAGGGACAGAGACAGAGAGAGAGACAGAGACAGAGACAGAGACAGGGGCAGAGGCAGAGGCAGAGACAGAGACGGAGACAGAGACAGAGACCGAGACGGAGACAGAGACAGAGACAGAGACAGAGACGGAGACAAAGACCGAGACAGAGACAGAGTCAGTGACAGGGACAGAGACAGAGACAGAGACAGAGACAGAGTCAGAGACGGGGACAGGGACAGGGACAGGACAGGGACAAGGACCGCAAGAGGGACAGGGACAGGCAGCGGGTCAGAGACAGAGACAGAGGCAGAGGCAGAGGCAGATGCAGGGACAGGGACAGGGCCAAAGGCAGAGGCAGAGACAGAGGCAGGAGCAGAGACAGGGGCAGAGGCAGAGGTTGAGACAGAGACAGAGACCAAGACCGAGACCGGATCGAGACAGAGACGGAGGCCGAGACAGAGACAGAGGCAGAGACAGAGGCAGAGACAGAGACAGCGACAGAGACAGAGACAGAGACAGAGACAGAGACAGAGACAGAGACAGAGACAGAGGCAGAGGCAGCGGCAGAGACGGAGACAGAGACAGAGACAGAGACAGAGGCAGAGGCAGCGGCAGAGACGGAGACGGAGACAGAGACAGAGACCAAGACGGAGACGGAGACAGAGACAGGCACGGGGTCAGAGACAGAGACAGAGGCAGAGACAGAGGCAGAGACAGAGACAGAGACAGAGACAGGGATAGAGACAGGGACAGAGACAGAGAGAGAGACAGAGACAGAGGCAGAGGGAGAGGCAGAGACAGAGACGGAGACAGAGACAGAGACCGAGACAGAGACAGAGACCAAGACGGAGACGGAGACAGAGACGGAGTCAGAGACAGAGACAGATACAGAGACAAAGACTGAGACAGAGGCAGAGACAGAGACAGAGACAGAGACAGAGACAGAGACAGAGGCAGAGGCAGAGACAGAGACAGGGACAGGGACAGTGACAGAGACAGGGACAGAGACTGATACAGAGACAAAGACCGAGACAGAAACAGAGACAGAGACAGAGACAGAGACAGAGACAGAGACAGAGACAGAGACAGAGACGGAGACAAATACCGAGACAGAGACAGCGACAGAGACAGAGACAGAGACAGAGACAGAGACAGAGACAGAGACAGAGACAGAGACAGAGACAGAGACAGAGACAGAGTCAGAGGCAGAGGCAGAGACGGAGACGGAGGCAGAGACAGAGGCCAAGACGGAGATGGAGACAGAGACAGGGACATGGTCAGAGACAGAGACAGAGACAGAGACAGAGGCAGAGACAGAGACCGAGACAGGGACAGAGACAGAGACAGAGGCAGAGGCAGATGCAGAGACAGAGACAGAGACAGGGACAGAGACAGAGAGAGAGACAGAGACGGAGACAGAGACAGAGACCGAGACAAAGACCGAGACAGAGACAGAGACAGAGACAGAGACGGAGACGGAGGCAGAGACAGAGACCAAGACGGAGACGGAGACAGAGACAGGGACAGGGTCAGAGACAGAGACAGAGACAGAGACAGAGACAGAGACAGAGACAGAGACAGAGACAGAGGCAGAGGCAGAGACGGAGACGGAGACAGAGACAGAGACAGAGACAGAGACAGAGACAGAGACAGAGACAGAGACAGAGACAGAGACAGAGACAGAGGCAGAGGCAGAGACGGAGACGGAGACAGAGACAGAGACAGACACAGAGGCAGAGGCAGAGGCAGATGCAGAGACAGAGACGCAGACAGAGACAGAGACAGACACAGTGGCAGAGGCAGAGGCAGATGCAGAGACAGAGACGCAGACAGAGACAGAGACCGAGACGGAGGCAGAGACAGGGACAGAGACAGAGGGAGAGACAGAGACAGAGACAGAGGCAGAGGCAGAGACAGAGTCAGAGACAGAGTCGGAGACAAATACCGAGACAGAGACAGTGACAGAGACGGAGACAGAGACAGAGACAGAGACAGAGACAGAGACAGAGACAGAGACAGCGACAGAGACAGAGACAGAGGCAGAGGCAGAGGTAGAGACAGAGACAGAGACAGGGACAGAGACAGAGAGAGAGACAGAGACAGAGACAGAGACAGGGGCAGAGGCAGAGGCAGAGACAGAGACGGAGACAGAGACAGAGACCGAGACGGAGACAGAGACAGAGACAGAGACAGAGACGGAGACAAAGACCGAGACAGAGACAGAGTCAGTGACAGGGACAGAGACAGAGACAGAGACAGAGACAGAGTCAGAGACGGGGACAGGGACAGGGACAGGACAGGGACAAGGACCGCAAGAGGGACAGGGACAGGCAGCGGGTCAGAGACAGAGACAGAGGCAGAGGCAGAGGCAGATGCAGGGACAGGGACAGGGCCAAAGGCAGAGGCAGAGACAGAGGCAGGAGCAGAGACAGGGGCAGAGGCAGAGGTTGAGACAGAGACAGAGACCAAGACCGAGACCGGATCGAGACAGAGACGGAGGCCGAGACAGAGACAGAGGCAGAGACAGAGGCAGAGACAGAGACAGCGACAGAGACAGAGACAGAGACAGAGACAGAGACAGAGACAGAGACAGAGACAGAGGCAGAGGCAGCGGCAGAGACGGAGACAGAGACAGAGACAGAGACAGAGACAGAGGCAGCGGCAGAGACGGAGACGGAGACAGAGACAGAGACCAAGACGGAGACGGAGACAGAGACAGGCACGGGGTCAGAGACAGAGACAGAGGCAGAGACAGAGGCAGAGACAGAGACAGAGACAGAGACAGGGATAGAGACAGGGACAGAGACAGAGAGAGAGACAGAGACAGAGGCAGAGGGAGAGGCAGAGACAGAGACGGAGACAGAGACAGAGACCGAGACGGAGACAGAGACAGAGACAGAGACAGAGACGGAGACAAAGACCGAGACAGAGACAGAGACAGAGACGGAGACAAAGACCGAGACAGAGACAGAGACAGAGACAGAGACAGAGACAGAGTCAGAGACAGAGACAGAGACAGAGACAGACACAGAGGCAGAGGCAGAGGCAGAGGCAGATGCAGAGACAGAGACGCAGACAGAGACAGAGACCGAGACGGAGACAGAGACAGGGACAGAGACAGAGGGAGAGACAGAGACAGAGACAGAGACAGAGACAGAGACAGAGACAGAGGCAGAGGCAGAGACGGAGACGGAGACAGAGACAGAGACAGACACAGAGGCAGAGGCAGAGGCTGATGCAGAGACAGAGACGCAGACAGAGACAGAGACAGACATAGAGGCAGAGGCAGAGGCAGATGCAGAGACAGAGACGCAGACAGAGACAGAGACCGAGACGGAGGCAGAGACAGGGACAGAGACAGAGGGAGAGACAGAGACAGAGACAGAGGCAGAGGCAGAGACAGAGACAGAGACAGAGACGGAGACAAATACCGAGACAGAGACAGCGACAGAGACAGAGACAGAGACAGAGACAGAGACAGAGACAGGGATAGAGACAGGGACAGAGACAGAGAGAGAGAGAGACAGAGACAGAGACAGAGACAGAGACAGAGACAGAGACAGAGACAGAGACAGAGACAAAGAAAGAGACAGTGACAGAGACAGAGACAGAGACAGAGACAGAGACAGAGACAGAGACAGAGACAGAGACAGAGACAGAGACAGAGACAGAGACAGAGACCGAGACAAAGACAGAGACAGAGACAGAGACAGAGACACAGACAGAGACAAAGACCGAGACAGGGACAGAGACAGAGACAGAGGCAGAGGCAGATGCAGAGACAGAGACAGAGACAGGGACAGA
>CAMAOD020000088.1:4115000-4125000 GCA_945859595.2 Megachile willughbiella | reverse complement strand
CAGAGACAGAGACAGAGACAGAGACAGAGACAGAGTCAGAGACGGGGCAGGGACAGGGACAGGACAGGGTCAAGGACAGTAAGAGGGACAGGGACAGGCAGCGGGTCAGAGAAAGAGACAGAGGCAGAGGCAGAGGCAGATGCAGGGACAGAGACAGAGCCAAAGGCAGAGGCAGAGACAGAGACAGGAGCAGAGACAGGGGCAGAGGCAGAGGTTGAGACAGAGACAGAGACCAAGACCGAGACCGGACCGAGACAGGGACGGAGGCCGAGACAGAGACAGAGGCAGAGACAGAGGCAGAGACAGAGACAGCGAGAGAGACAGGGATAGAGACAGGGACAGAGACAGAGAGAGAGACAGAGACAGAGACAGAGACAGAGACAGAGACAGAGACAGAGACAGAGACAGAGACAGAGACAGAGACAGAGACAGAGACAGAGACAGAGACAGAGACAGAGACAGAGACAGAGGCAGAGGCAGAGACGGAGACGGAGACAGAGACAGAGACCAAGACGGTGACGGAGACAGAGACGGAGTCAGAGACAGAGACAGATACAGAGACAAAGACTGAGACAGAGGCAGAGACAGAGACAGAGACAGAGACAGAGGCAGAGGCAGAGACAGAGACAGAGACAGAGACAGGGACAGGGACAGTGACAGAGACAGGGACAGAGACTGATACAGAGACAAAGACCGAGACAGAAACAGAGACAGAGACAGAGACAGAGACAGAGACGGAGACAAAGACCGAGACAGAGACAGAGTCAGTGACAGGGACAGAGACAGATACAGAGACAGAGACAGAGTCAGAGACGGGGACAGGGACAGGGACAGGACAGGGACAAGGACCGCAAGAGGGACAGGGACAGGCAGCGGGTCAGAGACAGAGACAGAGGCAGAGGCAGAGGCAGATGCAGGGACAGAGACAGGGCCAAAGGCAGAGGCAGAGACAGAGGCAGGAGCAGAGACAGGGGCAGAGGCAGAGGTTGAGACAGAGACAGAGACAGAGACAGAGACAGAGACAGAGACAGAGACAGAGACAGAGACAGAGACAGAGACAGAGACAGGAGCAGAGACGGAGACAAATACCGAGACAGAGACAGTGACAGAGACAGAGACAGAGACAGAGACAGAGACAGAGACAGAGACAGAGACAGAGACAGCGACAGAGACAGAGACAGAGGCAGAGGCAGAGGTAGAGACAGAGACAGAGACAGGGACAGAGACAGAGAGAGAGAGACAGAGACAGAGACAGAGACAGGAGCAGAGGCAGAGGCAGAGACAGAGACGGAGACAGAGACAGAGACCGAGACGGAGACAGAGACAGAGACAGAGACAGAGACGGAGACAAAGACCGAGACAGAGACAGAGTCAGTGACAGGGACAGAGACAGAGACAGAGACAGAGACAGAGTTAGAGACGGGGACAGGGACAGGGACAGGACAGGGACAAGGACCGCAAGAGGGACAGGGACAGGCAGCGGGTCAGAGACAGAGACAGAGGCAGAGGCAGAGGCAGATGCAGGGACAGAGACAGGGCCAAAGGCAGAGGCAGAGACAGAGGCAGGAGCAGAGACAGGGGCAGAGGCAGAGGTTGAGACAGAGACAGTGACAGAGACAGAGACAGAGACAGAGACAGAGACAGAGACAGAGACAGAGACAGAGACAGAGACAGAGACAGAGACAGAGACAGAGACAGAGACAGAGACAGAGACAGAGACAGAGACAGAGACAGAGACAGAGACAGAGACAGAGACAGAGACCAAGACGGAGACAGAGACAGAGACAGAGACAGAGACAGAGACAGAGACAGAGACAGAGACAGAGACAGAGGCAGAGGCAGAGGCAGAGACGGAGACGGAGACAGAGACAGAGACCAAGACGGAGACGGAGACAGAGACAGAGTCAGAGACAGAGACAGATACAGAGACAAAGACCGAGACAGAGGCAGAGACAGAGACAGAGACAGAGACAGAGGCAGAGGCAGAGACAGAGACAGAGACAGAGACAGGGACAGTGACAGAGACAGAGACAGAGACTGATACAGAGACAAAGACCGAGACAGAGACAGAGACAGAGACAGAGACAGAGACAGAGACAGAGACAGAGACAGAGACAGAGGCAGAGGCAGAGACGGAGACGGAGACAGAGACAGAGACCAAGACGGAGACGGAGACAGAGACGGAGTCAGAGACAGGGACAGATACAGAGACAAAGACCGAGACAGAGGCAGAGACAGAGACAGAGACAGAGACAGAGACAGAGGCAGAGGCAGAGGCAGAGACAGAGACAGAGACAGAGACAGGGACAGGGACAGTGACAGGAACAGAGACAAAGACAGATGCAGAGACAGAAACAGAGACAAAGACGGAGACAAAGACAGACACAGAGACAGAGACAGAGACAGAGGCAAACGCAGAGGCAGAGACAGAGACGGAGACTGAGACAGAGACCGAGACGGAGACAGAGAAAGAGACAGAGACAGAGACAGAGACGGAGACAAATACCGAGACAGAGACAGCGACAGAGACAGAGACAGAGACGGAGACAAATACCGAGACAGAGACAGTGACAGAGACAGAGACAGAGACAGAGACAGAGACAGAGTCAGAGACAGAGACAGCGACAGAGACAGAGACAGAGGCAGAGGCAGAGGTAGAGACAGAGACAGAGACAGGGACAGAGACAGAGAGAGAGACACAGACAGAGGCAGAGGCAGAGACAGAGACAGAGACGGAGGCAGAGGCAGAGACGGAGCCGGAGACAGAGACAGAGACCAAGTCGGAGACGGAGACAGAGACAGAGACAGAGACAGAGACAGAGACGGAGGCAAAGACAGAGACAGAGACAGAGTCAGAGACAGGGACAGAGGCAGAGACAGAGACAGAGGCAGAGTCAGAGACGGGGACAGGGACAGAGACAGAGACAGAGACAGAGACAGAGACAGAGACAGAGACAGAGGCAGAGGCAGAGACAGAGACAGAGACAGGGATAGAGACAGGGACAGAGACAGAGAGAGAGAGACAGAGACAGAGACAGAGACAGACACAGGGGCAGAGACAGAAACCGAGACAAAGACAGAGACAGAGACAGAGACGGAGGCAGAGGCAGAGGCAGAGACAGAGACGGAGACAGAGACAGAGACCGAGACGGAGACAGAGACAGAGGCAGAGGCAGAGACAGAGACAAAGACCGAGACAGGGACAGAGACAGAGACAGAGGCAGAGGCAGATGCAGAGACAGAGACGGAGACAGAGACAGAGACCGAGACGGAGACAGCGACAGAGACAGAGACAGAGACAGAGACAGAGACAGAGACAGAGACAGAGACAGAGACAGAGACAGAGACAGAGACAGAGACAGAGACAGAGACAGAGACAGAGACAGAGACAGAGACAGAGACAGAGGCAGAGGCAGAGGCAGAGGCAGAGGCGGAGACGGAGACAGAGACAGAGACCGAGACGGAGACAGAGACAGAGACAGAGACAGAGACGGAGACAAAGACCGAGACAGAGACAGAGTCAGTGACAGGGACAGAGACGGAGACAGAGACAGAGACAGAGACACAGACAGAGACAGAGACAGAGACAGAGACAGAGACAGAGGCAGAGGCAGAGACGGAGGCAGAGACGGAGACGGAGACAGAGACAGAGACCAAGTCGGAGACGGAGACAGAGACACAGACAGAGACAGAGGCAGAGACAGAGACAGAGACAGAGACAGAGACATAGACAGAGACAGAGACAGAGACAGAGACAGAGACAGAGACAGAGACAGAGTCAGAGACGGGGCAGGGACAGGGACAGGACAGGGTCAAGGACAGTAAGAGGGACAGGGACAGGCAGCGGGTCAGAGAAAGAGACAGAGGCAGAGGCAGAGGCAGATGCAGGGACAGAGACAGAGCCAAAGGCAGAGGCAGAGACAGAGACAGGAGCAGAGACAGGGGCAGAGGCAGAGGTTGAGACAGAGACAGAGACCAAGACCGAGACCGGACCGAGACAGGGACGGAGGCCGAGACAGAGACAGAGGCAGAGACAGAGGCAGAGACAGAGACAGCGAGAGAGACAGGGATAGAGACAGGGACAGAGACAGAGAGAGAGACAGAGACAGAGACAGAGACAGAGACAGAGACAGAGACAGAGACAGAGACAGAGACAGAGACAGAGACAGAGACAGAGACAGAGACAGAGACAGAGGCAGAGGCAGAGACGGAGACGGAGACAGAGACAGAGACCAAGACGGTGACGGAGACAGAGACGGAGTCAGAGACAGAGACAGATACAGAGACAAAGACTGAGACAGAGGCAGAGACAGAGACAGAGACAGAGACAGAGGCAGAGGCAGAGACAGAGACAGAGACAGAGACAGGGACAGGGACAGTGACAGAGACAGGGACAGAGACTGATACAGAGACAAAGACCGAGACAGAAACAGAGACAGAGACAGAGACAGAGACAGAGACGGAGACAAAGACCGAGACAGAGACAGAGTCAGTGACAGGGACAGAGACAGATACAGAGACAGAGACAGAGTCAGAGACGGGGACAGGGACAGGGACAGGACAGGGACAAGGACCGCAAGAGGGACAGGGACAGGCAGCGGGTCAGAGACAGAGACAGAGGCAGAGGCAGAGGCAGATGCAGGGACAGAGACAGGGCCAAAGGCAGAGGCAGAGACAGAGGCAGGAGCAGAGACAGGGGCAGAGGCAGAGGTTGAGACAGAGACAGAGACAGAGACAGAGACAGAGACAGAGACAGAGACAGAGACAGAGACAGAGACAGAGACAGAGGCAGAGGCAGAGACGGAGACGGAGACAGAGACAGAGACCAAGACGGTGACGGAGACAGAGACGGAGTCAGAGACAGAGACAGATACAGAGACAAAGACTGAGACAGAGGCAGAGACAGAGACAGAGACAGAGACAGAGGCAGAGGCAGAGACAGAGACAGAGACAGAGACAGGGACAGGGACAGTGACAGAGACAGGGACAGAGACTGATACAGAGACAAAGACCGAGACAGAAACAGAGACAGAGACAGAGACAGAGACAGAGACGGAGACAAAGACCGAGACAGAGACAGAGTCAGTGACAGGGACAGAGACAGATACAGAGACAGAGACAGAGTCAGAGACGGGGACAGGGACAGGGACAGGACAGGGACAAGGACCGCAAGAGGGACAGGGACAGGCAGCGGGTCAGAGACAGAGACAGAGACAGAGACAGAGGCAGAGGCAGAGACAGAGACAGAGACAGAGACAGGGACAGTGACAGAGACAGAGACAGAGACTGATACAGAGACAAAGACCGAGACAGAGACAGAGACAGAGACAGAGACAGAGACAGAGACAGAGACAGAGACAGAGACAGAGGCAGAGGCAGAGACGGAGACGGAGACAGAGACAGAGACCAAGACGGAGACGGAGACAGAGACGGAGTCAGAGACAGGGACAGATACAGAGACAAAGACCGAGACAGAGGCAGAGACAGAGACAGAGACAGAGACAGAGACAGAGGCAGAGGCAGAGGCAGAGACAGAGACAGAGACAGAGACAGGGACAGGGACAGTGACAGGAACAGAGACAAAGACAGATGCAGAGACAGAAACAGAGACAAAGACGGAGACAAAGACAGACACAGAGACAGAGACAGAGACAGAGGCAAACGCAGAGGCAGAGACAGAGACGGAGACTGAGACAGAGACCGAGACGGAGACAGAGAAAGAGACAGAGACAGAGACAGAGACGGAGACAAATACCGAGACAGAGACAGCGACAGAGACAGAGACAGAGACGGAGACAAATACCGAGACAGAGACAGTGACAGAGACAGAGACAGAGACAGAGACAGAGACAGAGTCAGAGACAGAGACAGCGACAGAGACAGAGACAGAGGCAGAGGCAGAGGTAGAGACAGAGACAGAGACAGGGACAGAGACAGAGAGAGAGACACAGACAGAGGCAGAGGCAGAGACAGAGACAGAGACGGAGGCAGAGGCAGAGACGGAGCCGGAGACAGAGACAGAGACCAAGTCGGAGACGGAGACAGAGACAGAGACAGAGACAGAGACAGAGACGGAGGCAAAGACAGAGACAGAGACAGAGTCAGAGACAGGGACAGAGGCAGAGACAGAGACAGAGGCAGAGTCAGAGACGGGGACAGGGACAGAGACAGAGACAGAGACAGAGACAGAGACAGAGACAGAGACAGAGGCAGAGGCAGAGACAGAGACAGAGACAGGGATAGAGACAGGGACAGAGACAGAGAGAGAGAGACAGAGACAGAGACAGAGACAGACACAGGGGCAGAGACAGAAACCGAGACAAAGACAGAGACAGAGACAGAGACGGAGGCAGAGGCAGAGGCAGAGACAGAGACGGAGACAGAGACAGAGACCGAGACGGAGACAGAGACAGAGGCAGAGGCAGAGACAGAGACAAAGACCGAGACAGGGACAGAGACAGAGACAGAGGCAGAGGCAGATGCAGAGACAGAGACGGAGACAGAGACAGAGACCGAGACGGAGACAGCGACAGAGACAGAGACAGAGACAGAGACAGAGACAGAGACAGAGACAGAGACAGAGACAGAGACAGAGACAGAGACAGAGACAGAGACAGAGACAGAGACAGAGACAGAGACAGAGACAGAGACAGAGGCAGAGGCAGAGGCAGAGGCAGAGGCGGAGACGGAGACAGAGACAGAGACCGAGACGGAGACAGAGACAGAGACAGAGACAGAGACGGAGACAAAGACCGAGACAGAGACAGAGTCAGTGACAGGGACAGAGACGGAGACAGAGACAGAGACAGAGACACAGACAGAGACAGAGACAGAGACAGAGACAGAGACAGAGGCAGAGGCAGAGACGGAGGCAGAGACGGAGACGGAGACAGAGACAGAGACCAAGTCGGAGACGGAGACAGAGACACAGACAGAGACAGAGGCAGAGACAGAGACAGAGACAGAGACAGAGACATAGACAGAGACAGAGACAGAGACAGAGACAGAGACAGAGACAGAGACAGAGTCAGAGACGGGGCAGGGACAGGGACAGGACAGGGTCAAGGACAGTAAGAGGGACAGGGACAGGCAGCGGGTCAGAGAAAGAGACAGAGGCAGAGGCAGAGGCAGATGCAGGGACAGAGACAGAGCCAAAGGCAGAGGCAGAGACAGAGACAGGAGCAGAGACAGGGGCAGAGGCAGAGGTTGAGACAGAGACAGAGACCAAGACCGAAACCGGACCGAGACAGGGACGGAGGCCGAGACAGAGACAGAGGCAGAGACAGAGGCAGAGACAGAGACAGCGAGAGAGACAGGGATAGAGACAGGGACAGAGACAGAGAGAGAGACAGAGACAGAGACAGAGACAGAGACAGAGACAGAGACAGAGACAGAGACAGAGACAGAGACAGAGACAGAGACAGAGACAGAGACAGAGACAGAGGCAGAGGCAGAGACGGAGACGGAGACAGAGACAGAGACCAAGACGGTGACGGAGACAGAGACGGAGTCAGAGACAGAGACAGATACAGAGACAAAGACTGAGACAGAGGCAGAGACAGAGACAGAGACAGAGACAGAGGCAGAGGCAGAGACAGAGACAGAGACAGAGACAGGGACAGGGACAGTGACAGAGACAGGGACAGAGACTGATACAGAGACAAAGACCGAGACAGAAACAGAGACAGAGACAGAGACAGAGACAGAGACGGAGACAAAGACCGAGACAGAGACAGAGTCAGTGACAGGGACAGAGACAGATACAGAGACAGAGACAGAGTCAGAGACGGGGACAGGGACAGGGACAGGACAGGGACAAGGACCGCAAGAGGGACAGGGACAGGCAGCGGGTCAGAGACAGAGACAGAGGCAGAGGCAGAGGCAGATGCAGGGACAGAGACAGGGCCAAAGGCAGAGGCAGAGACAGAGGCAGGAGCAGAGACAGGGGCAGAGGCAGAGGTTGAGACAGAGACAGAGACAGAGACAGAGACAGAGACAGAGACAGAGACAGAGACAGAGACAGAGACAGAGACAGAGACAGGAGCAGAGACGGAGACAAATACCGAGACAGAGACAGTGACAGAGACAGAGACAGAGACAGAGACAGAGACAGAGACAGAGACAGAGACAGAGACAGCGACAGAGACAGAGACAGAGGCAGAGGCAGAGGTAGAGACAGAGACAGAGACAGGGACAGAGACAGAGAGAGAGACAGAGACAGAGACAGAGACAGGAGCAGAGGCAGAGGCAGAGACAGAGACGGAGACAGAGACAGAGACCGAGACGGAGACAGAGACAGAGACAGAGACAGAGACGGAGACAAAGACCGAGACAGAGACAGAGTCAGTGACAGGGACAGAGACAGAGACAGAGACAGAGACAGAGTTAGAGACGGGGACAGGGACAGGGACAGGACAGGGACAAGGACCGCAAGAGGGACAGGGACAGGCAGCGGGTCAGAGACAGAGACAGAGGCAGAGGCAGAGGCAGATGCAGGGACAGAGACAGGGCCAAAGGCAGAGGCAGAGACAGAGGCAGGAGCAGAGACAGGGGCAGAGGCAGAGGTTGAGACAGAGACAGTGACAGAGACAGAGACAGAGACAGAGACAGAGACAGAGACAGAGACAGAGACAGAGACAGAGACAGAGACAGAGACAGAGACAGAGACAGAGACAGACACAGAGGCAGAGGCAGAGGCAGATGCAGAGACAGAGACGCAGACAGAGACAGAGACAGAGACAGAGGCAGAGGCAGAGGCAGATGCAGAGACAGAGACGCAGACAGAGACAGAGACCGAGACGGAGGCAGAGACAGGGACAAAGACAGAGGGAGAGACAGAGACAGAGACAGAGGCAGAGGCAGAGACAGAGACAGAGACAGAGACGGAGACAAATACCGAGACAGAGACAGCGACAGAGACAGAGACAGAGACAGAGACAGAGACAGAGACAGAGACATAGACAGAGACAGAGACAGAGACAGAGACAGAGGCAGAGGCAGAGACGGAGGCAGAGACGGAGACGGAGACAGAGACAGAGACCAAGTCGGAGACGGAGACAGAGACACAGACAGAGACAGAGGCAGAGACAGAGACAGAGACAGAGACAGAGACAGAGACATAGACAGAGACAGAGACAGAGACAGAGACAGAGACACAGACAGAGACAAAGACCGAGACAGGGACAGAGACAGAGACAGAGGCAGAGGCAGATGCAGAGACAGAGACAGAGACAGGGACAGAGACAGAGAGAGAGACAGAGACAGAGACACAGACAGAGGCAGAGGCAGAGGCAGAGACAGAGACGGAGACAGACACAGGGGCAGAGACAGAAACCGAGACAAAGACAGAGACAGAGACAGAGACAGAGACAGAGTCAGAGACGGGGCAGGGACAGGGACAGGACAGGGACAAGGACAGTAAGAGGGACAGGGACAGGCAGCGGGTCAGAGAAAGAGACAGAGGCAGAGGCAGAGGCAGATGCAGGGACAGAGACAGAGCCAAAGGCAGAGGCAGAGACAGAGACAGGAGCAGAGACAGGGGCAGAGGCAGAGGTTGAGACAGAGACAGAGACCAAGACCGAGACCGGACCGAGACAGGGACGGAGGCCGAGACAGAGACAGAGGCAGAGACAGAGGCAGAGACAGAGACAGAGGCAGAGGCAGAGACAGAGACAGAGACAGAGACAGGGACAGGGACAGTGACAGAGACAGGGACAGAGACTGATACAGAGACAAAGACCGAGACAGAAACAGAGACAGAGACAGAGACAGAGACAGAGACAGAGACAGAGACAGAGACGGAGACAAATACCGAGACAGAGACAGCGACAGAGACAGAGACAGAGACAGAGACAGAGACAGAGACACAGACAGAGACAGAGACAGAGACAGAGACAGAGTCAGAGGCAGAGGCAGAGACGGAGACGGAGGCAGATGCAGAGACAGAGACAGAGACAGGGACAGAGACAGAGGCAGAGGCAGAGACGGAGACGGAGACAGA
>CAMAOD020000088.1:4102500-4107500 GCA_945859595.2 Megachile willughbiella | reverse complement strand
GAGACCGAGACGGAGACAGAGACAGAGACCGAGACGGAGACAGAGACAGGGACAGAGACAGAGGGAGAGACAGAGACAGAGACAGAGACAGAGACAGAGGCAGAGACAGAGACGGAGACAGAGACAGAGACCGAGACGGAGACAGAGACAGAGACAGAGACAGAGACGGAGGCAAAGACAGAGACAGAGACAGAGTCAGAGACAGGGACAGAGGCAGAGACCGAGACAGAGGCAGAGTCAGAGACGGGGACAGGGACAGAGACAGAGACAGAGACAGAGACAGAGACAGAGACAGAGACAGAGACAGAGGCAGAGGCAGAGACAGAGACAGAGACAGGGATAGAGACAGGGACAGAGACAGAGAGAGAGAGACAGAGACAGAGACAGAGACAGAGACAGACACAGGGGCAGAGACAGAAACCGAGACAAAGACAGAGACAGAGACAGAGACGGAGGCAGAGGCAGAGGCAGAGACAGAGACGGAGACAGAGACAGAGACCGAGACGGAGACAGAGACAGAGGCAGAGGCAGAGACAGAGACAAAGACCGAGACAGGGACAGAGACAGAGACAGAGGCAGAGGCAGATGCAGAGACAGAGACGGAGACAGAGACAGAGACCGAGACGGAGACAGCGACAGAGACAGAGACAGAGACAGAGACAGAGACAGAGACGGAGACGGAGGCAGAGACAGAGACCAAGACGGAGACGGAGACAGAGACAGGGACAGAGACAGAGACAGAGACACAGACAGAGACAAAGACCGAGACAGGGACAGAGACATAGACAGAGACAGAGACAGAGACAGAGACAGAGGCAGAGGCAGAGACGGAGGCAGAGACGGAGACGGAGACAGAGACAGAGACAGAGACCAAGACGGAGACGGAGACAGAGACAGGGACAGGGACAGAGACAGAGACAGAGACACAGAGAGAGACAAAGACCGAGACAGGGACAGAGACATAGACAGAGACAGAGACAGAGACAGAGACAGAGGCAGAGGCAGACACGGAGGCAGAGACGGAGACGGAGACAGAGACAGAGACCAAGTCGGAGACGGAGACAGAGACACAGACAGAGACAGAGGCAGAGACAGAGACAGAGACAGAGACAGAGACAGAGACAGAGACAGAGACAGAGTCTGAGACGGGGACAGGGACAGGGACAGGACAGGGACAAGGACAGTAAGAGGGACAGGGACAGGCAGCGGGTCAGAGAAAGAGACAGAGGCAGAGGCAGAGGCAGATGCAGGGACAGAGACAGAGCCAAAGGCAGAGGCAGAGACAGAGACAGGAGCAGAGACAGGGGCAGAGGCAGAGGTTGAGACAGAGACAGAGACCAAGACCGAGACCGGACCGAGACAGGGACGGAGGCCGAGAGAGACAGAGGCAGAGACAGAGGCAGAGACAGAGACAGCGACAGAGACAGAGACAGAGACATGGACAGAGACAGAGACAGAGGCAGAGGCAGCGGCAGAGACGGAGACAGAGACAGAGACAGAGACAGAGACAGAGACAGAGACAGAGGCAGAGGCAGCGGCAGAGACGGAGACGGAGACAGAGACAGAGACCAAGACGGAGACGGAGACAGAGACAGGCACGGGGTCAGAGACAGAGACAGAGGCAGAGACAGAGGCAGAGACAGAGACAGAGACAGAGACAGAGACAGGGATAGAGACAGGTACAGAGACAGAGAGAGAGACAGAGACAGAGACAGAGACAGAGACAGAGACAGAGACAGAGACAGAGACAGAGACAGAGACAGAGACAGAGACAGAGACAGAGACAGAGGCAGAGGCAGAGACGGAGACGGAGACAGAGACAGAGACCAAGACGGAGACGGAGACAGAGACGGAGTCAGAGACAGAGACAGAGACAGAGACAGAGACAGAGACAGAGACAGAGTCAGAGGCAGAGGCAGAGACGGAGACGGAGGCAGAGACAGAGGCCGAGACGGAGATGGAGACAGAGACAGGGACATGGTCAGAGACAGAGACAGAGACAGAGACAGAGGCAGAGACAGAGACCGAGACAGGGACAGAGACAGAGACAGAGGCAGAGGCAGATGCAGAGACAGAGACAGAGACAGGGACAGAGACAGGGACAGAGACAGAGAGAGAGACAGAGACAGAGACACAGACAGAGGCAGAGGCAGAGGCAGAGGCAGAGACAGAGACAGAGACAGGGACAGGGACAGTGACAGAGACAGAGACAGAGACAGAGACTGATAAAGAGACAAAGACCGAGACAGAGACAGAGACAGAGACAGAGACAGAGACGGAGACAAATACCGAGACAGAGACAGTGACAGAGACAGAGACAGAGACAGAGGCAGAGACAGAGACAGGGACAGAGACAGAGACAGAGGCAGAGGCAGAGGCAGAGACAGAGACGGAGACAGAGACAGAGACCGAGACGGAGACAGAGACAGAGACAGAGACGGAGACAAAGACCGAGACAGAGACAGAGACAGAGACAGAGACGGAGACGGAGGCAGAGACAGAGACCAAGACGGAGACGGAGACAGAGAGAGGGACAGGGTCAGAGACAGAGACAGAGACAGAGACAGAGACAGAGACAGAGACAGAGGCAGAGGCAGAGACGGAGACGGAGACAGAGACAGAGGCCGAGACGGAGACAGCGACAGAGACAGAGACAGAGACAGAGACAGAGACAGAGACATAGACAGAGACAGAGACAGAGACAGAGACAGAGACAGAGACAGAGACAGACACAGAGACAGAGGCAGAGGAAGAGGCAGAGACGGAGACGGAGACAGAGACAGAGACCAAGACGGAGACGGAGACAGAGACGGAGTCAGAGACAGGGACAGATACAGAGACAAAGACCGAGACAGAGGCAGAGACAGAGACAGAGACAGAGACAGAGACAGAGACAGAGGCAGAGGCAGAGACAGAGACAGAGACAGAGACAGAGACAGGGACAGAGACAGAGAGAGAGACAGCGACAGAGACAGAGACAGGGGCAGAGGCAGAGGCAGAGACAGAGACGGAGACAGAGACAGAGACCGAGACGGAGACAGAGACAGAGACCGAGACGGAGACAGAGACAGGGACAGAGACAGAGGGAGAGACAGAGACAGAGACAGAGACAGAGACAGAGACAGAGACAGAGGCAGAGACAGAGACGGAGACAGAGACAGAGACCGAGACGGAGACAGAGACAGAGACAGAGACGGAGGCAAAGACAGAGACAGAGACAGAGTCAGAGACAGGGACAGAGGCAGAGACAGAGACAGAGGCAGAGTCAGAGACGGGGACAGGGACAGAGACAGAGACAGAGACAGAGACAGAGACAGAGACAGAGACAGAGACAGAGACAGAGTCAGAGGCAGAGGCAGAGACGGAGACGGAGGCAGAGACAGAGGCCGAGACGGAGATGGAGACAGAGACAGGGACATGGTCAGAGACAGAGACAGAGACAGAGACAGAGGCAGAGACAGAGACCGAGACAGGGACAGAGACAGAGACAGAGGCAGAGGCAGATGCAGAGACAGAGACAGAGACAGGGACAGAGACAGGGACAGAGACAGAGAGAGAGACAGAGACAGAGACACAGACAGAGGCAGAGGCAGAGGCAGAGGCAGAGACAGAGACAGAGACAGGGACAGGGACAGTGACAGAGACAGAGACAGAGACAGATACTGATAAAGAGACAAAGACCGAGACAGAGACAGAGACAGAGACAGAGACAGAGACGGAGACAAATACCGAGACAGAGACAGTGACAGAGACAGAGACAGAGACAGAGGCAGAGACAGAGACAGGGACAGAGACAGAGACAGAGGCAGAGGCAGAGGCAGAGACAGAGACGGAGACAGAGACAGAGACCGAGACGGAGACAGAGACAGAGACAGAGACGGAGACAAAGACCGAGACAGAGACAGAGACAGAGACAGAGACGGAGACGGAGGCAGAGACAGAGACCAAGACGGAGACGGAGACAGAGACAGGGACAGGGTCAGAGACAGAGACAGAGACAGAGACAGAGACAGAGACAGAGACAGAGGCAGAGGCAGAGACGGAGACGGAGACAGAGACAGAGGCCGAGACGGAGACAGCGACAGAGACAGAGACAGAGACAGAGACAGAGACAGAGACATAGACAGAGACAGAGACAGAGACAGAGACAGAGACAGAGACAGAGACGGAGACAGACACAGAGACAGAGGCAGAGGAAGAGGCAGAGACGGAGACGGAGACAGAGACAGAGACCAAGACGGAGACGGAGACAGAGACGGAGTCAGAGACAGGGACAGATACAGAGACAAAGACCGAGACAGAGGCAGAGACAGAGACAGAGACAGAGACAGAGACAGAGACAGAGACAGAGGCAGAGGCAGAGACAGAGACAGAGACAGAGACAGAGACAGAGACAGGGACACAGACAGAGAGAGAGACAGCGACAGAGACAGAGACAGGGGCAGAGGCAGAGGCAGAGACAGAGACGGAGACAGAGACAGAGACCGAGACGGAGACAGAGACAGAGACCGAGACGGAGACAGAGACAGGGACAGAGACAGAGGGAGAGACAGAGACAGAGACAGAGACAGAGACAGAGACAGAGGCAGAGACAGAGACGGAGACAGAGACAGAGACCGAGACGGAGACAGAGACAGAGACAGAGACAGAGACGGAGGCAAAGACAGAGACAGAGACAGAGTCAGAGACAGGGACAGAGGCAGAGACAGAGACAGAGGCAGAGTCAGAGACGGGGACAGGGACAGAGACAGAGACAGAGACAGAGACAGAGACAGAGACAGAGACAGAGACAGAGACAGAGGCAGAGGCAGAGACAGAGACAGAGACAGGGATAGAGACAGGGACAGAGACAGAGAGAGAGAGACAGAGACAGAGACAGAGACAGAGACAGACACAGGGGCAGAGACAGAAACCGAGACAAAGACAGAGACAGAGACAGAGACGGAGGCAGAGGCAGAGGCAGAGGCAGAGACGGAGACAGAGACAGAGACCGAGACGGA
>CAMAOD020000088.1:4087500-4095000 GCA_945859595.2 Megachile willughbiella | reverse complement strand
GAGACAGAGACAGGCACGGGGTCAGAGACAGAGACAGAGGCAGAGACAGAGGCAGAGACAGAGACAGAGACAGAGACAGAGACAGGGATAGAGACAGGTACAGAGACAGAGAGAGAGACAGAGACAGAGACAGAGACAGAGACAGAGACAGAGACAGAGACAGAGACAGAGACAGAGACAGAGACAGAGACAGAGACAGAGACAGAGACAGAGACAGAGACAGAGACAGAGACAGAGGCAGAGGCAGAGACGGAGACGGAGACAGAGACAGAGACCAAGACGGAGACGGAGACAGAGACGGAGTCGGAGACAGAGACAGAGACAGAGACAGAGACAGAGACAGAGTCAGAGGCAGAGGCAGAGACGGAGACGGAGGCAGAGACAGAGGCCAAGACGGAGATGGAGACAGAGACAGGGACATGGTCAGAGACAGAGACAGAGACAGAGACAGAGGCAGAGACAGAGACCGAGACAGGGACAGAGACAGAGACAGAGGCAGAGGCAGATGCAGAGACAGAGACAGAGACAGGGACAGAGACAGGGACAGAGACAGAGAGAGAGACAGAGACAGAGACACAGACAGAGGCAGAGGCAGAGGCAGAGGCAGAGACAGAGACAGAGACAGGGACATGGACAGTGACAGAGACAGAGACAGAGACAGAGACTGATAAAGAGACAAAGACCGAGACAGATAAAGAGACAAAGACCGAGACAGAGACAGAGACAGAGACAGAGACAGAGACAGAGACAGAGGCAGAGACAGAGACAGGGACAGAGACAGAGACAGAGGCAGAGGCAGAGGCAGAGACAGAGACGGAGACAGAGACAGAGACCGAGACGGAGACAGAGACAGAGACAGAGACGGAGACAAAGACCGAGACAGAGACAGAGACAGAGACAGAGACGGAGACGGAGGCAGAGACAGAGACCAAGACGGAGACGGAGACAGAGACAGGGACAGGGTCAGAGACAGAGACAGAGACAGAGACAGAGACAGAGACAGAGACAGAGGCAGAGGCAGAGACGGAGACGGAGACAGAGACAGAGACCGAGACGGAGACAGCGACAGAGACAGAGACCGAGACAGAGACAGAGACAGAGACATAGACAGAGACAGAGACAGAGACAGAGACAGAGACAGAGACAGAGACAGAGACAGAGACAGAGACAGAGACAGAGACAGAGACAGAGACAGAGACAGACACAGAGACAGAGACAGAGACAGAGACAGAGACAGAGACAGAGACAGAGACAGAGACAGAGACAGAGACAGAGACAGAGACAGAGACAGAGACAGAGACAGAGACAGAGACAGAGACAGAGACAGAGACAGAGACAGAGACAGAGACAGAGACAGAGACAGAGACAGAGGCAGAGGCAGAGGTAGAGACAGAGACAGGGACAGAGACAGAGAGAGAGACAGAGACAGAGACAGAGACAGAGACAGAGACAGAGACAGAGACAGAGACAGAGACAGAGACAGAGACAGAGACAGAGACAGAGACAGAGACAGAGACAGAGACAGAGACAGAGACAGACACAGAGACAGAGGCAGAGGCAGAGGCAGAGACGGAGACGGAGACAGAGACAGAGACCAAGACGGAGACGGAGACAGAGACGGAGTCAGAGACAGGGACAGATACAGAGACAAAGACCGAGACAGAGGCAGAGACAGAGACAGAGACAGAGACAGAGACAGAGGCAGAGACAGAGACAGAGACAGAGACAGGGACAGAGACAGAGAGAGAGACAGAGACAGAGACAGAGACAGGGGCAGAGGCAGAGGCAGAGACAGAGACGGAGACAGAGACAGAGACCGAGACGGAGACAGAGACAGAGACCGAGACGGAGACAGAGACAGGGACAGAGACAGAGGGAGAGACAGAGACAGAGACAGAGACAGAGACAGAGACAGAGGCAGAGACAGAGACGGAGACAGAGACAGAGACCGAGACGGAGACAGAGACAGAGACCGAGACGGAGACAGAGACAGAGACAGAGACAGAGACGGAGGCAAAGACAGAGACAGAGACAGAGTCAGAGACAGGGACAGAGGCAGAGACAGAGACAGAGGCAGAGTCAGAGACGGGGACAGGGACAGAGACAGAGACAGAGACAGAGACAGAGACAGAGACAGAGACAGAGACAGAGGCAGAGGCAGAGACAGAGACAGAGACAGGGATAGAGACAGGGACAGAGACAGAGAGAGGGAGACAGAGACAGAGACAGAGACAGAGACAGAGACAGACACAGGGGCAGAGACAGAAACCGAGACAAAGACAGAGACAGAGACAGAGACGGAGGCAGAGGCAGAGGCAGAGGCAGAGACGGAGACAGAGACAGAGACCGAGACGGAGACAGAGACAGAGGCAGAGGCAGAGACAGAGACAAAGACCGAGACAGGGACAGAGACAGAGACAGAGGCAGAGGCAGATGCAGAGACAGAGACGGAGACAGAGACAGAGACCGAGACGGAGACAGCGACAGAGACAGAGACAGAGACAGAGACAGAGACAGAGACGGAGACGGAGGCAGAGACAGAGACCAAGACGGAGACGGAGACAGAGACAGGGACAGAGACAGAGACAGAGACACAGACAGAGACAAAGACCGAGACAGGGACAGAGACATAGACAGAGACAGAGACAGAGACATAGACAGAGGCAGAGGCAGAGACGGAGGCAGAGACGGAGACGGAGACAGAGACAGAGACCAAGTCGGAGACGGAGACAGAGACACAGACAGAGACAGACGCAGAGACAGAGACAGAGACAGAGACAGAGACAGAGACAGAGACAGAGACAGAGACAGAGACAGAGACAGAGACAGAGTCAGAGACGGGGACTGGGACAGGGACAGGACAGGGCCAAGGACAGTAAGAGTGACAGGGACAGGCAGCGGGTCAGAGAAAGAGACAGAGGCAGAGGCAGAGGCAGATGCAGGGACAGAGACAGAGCCAAAGGCAGAGGCAGAGACAGAGACAGGAGCAGAGACAGGGGCAGAGGCAGAGGTTGAGACAGAGACAGAGACTAAGACCGAGACCGGACCGAGACAGGGACGGAGGCCGAGAGAGACAGAGGCAGAGACAGAGGCAGAGACAGAGACAGCGACAGAGACAGAGACAGAGACATGGACAGAGACAGAGACAGAGACAGAGACAGAGACAGAGACAGAGACAGAGACAGAGACAGAGACAGAGACAGAGACAGAGGCAGAGGCAGAGACGGAGACGGAGACGGAGACAGAGACAGAGACCAAGACGGAGACGGAGACAGAGACGGAGTCAGAGACAGAGACAGAGACAGAGACAGAGACAGAGACAGAGTCAGAGGCAGAGGCAGAGACGGAGACGGAGGCAGAGACACAGGCCAAGACGGAGATGGAGACAGAGACAGGGACATGGTCAGAGACAGAGACAGAGACAGAGACAGAGGCAGAGACAGAGACAGAGACCGAGACAGGGACAGAGACAGAGACAGAGGCAGAGGCAGATGCAGAGACAGAGACAGAGACAGGGACAGAGACAGGGACAGAGACAGAGAGAGAGACAGAGACAGAGACACAGACAGAGGCAGAGGCAGAGGCAGAGGCAGAGACAGAGACAGAGACAGGGACAGGGACAGTGACAGAGACAGAGACAGAGACAGAGACAGAGACTGATAAAGAGACAAAGACCGAGACAGAGACAGAGACAGAGACAGAGACAGAGACAGAGACGGAGACAAATACCGAGACAGAGACAGAGACAGAGACAGAGACAGAGACAGAGACAGAGACAGAGAAAGAGACAGAGACACAGACAGAGACAAAGACCGAGACAGGGACAGAGACAGAGACAGAGGCAGAGGCAGAGGCAGATGCAGAGACAGAGACAGAGACAGAGACAAAGACCGAGACAGGGACAGAGACAGAGACAGAGGCAGAGGCAGAGGCAGATGCAGAGACAGAGACAGAGACAGAGACAGAGACAGAGACAGAGACAGAGACAGAGACAGAGGCAGAGGCAGAGACAGAGAGAGAGACAGGGATAGAGACAGGGACAGAGACAGAGAGAGAGAGACAGAGACAGAGACAGAGACAGACACAGGGGCAGAGACAGAAACCGAGACAAAGGCAGAGACAGAGACAGAGACGGAGGCAGAGGCAGAGGCACAGACAGAGACGGAGACAGAGACAGAGACCGAGACGGAGACAGAGACAGAGGCAGAGGCAGAGACAGAGACAAAGACCGAGACAGAGACGGAGACAGAGACAGAGACCGAGACGGAGACAGCGACAGAGACAGAGACAGAGACAGAGACAGAGACAGAGACGGAGACGGAGGCAGAGACAGAGACCAAGACGGAGACGGAGACAGAGACAGGGACAGAGACAGAGACAGAGACACAGACAGAGACAAAGACCGAGACAGGGACAGAGACATAGACAGAGACAGAGACAGAGACATAGACAGAGGCAGAGGCAGAGACGGAGGCAGAGACGGAGACGGAGACAGAGACAGAGACCAAGTCGGAGACGGAGACAGAGACACAGACAGAGACAGACGCAGAGACAGAGACAGAGACAGAGACAGAGACAGAGACAGAGACAGAGTCAGAGACGGGGACAGGGACAGGGACAGGACAGGGCCAAGGACAGTAAGAGTGACAGGGACAGGCAGCGGGTCAGAGAAAGAGACAGAGGCAGAGGCAGAGGCAGATGCAGGGACAGAGACAGAGCCAAAGGCAGAGGCAGAGACAGAGACAGGAGCAGAGACAGGGGCAGAGGCAGAGGTTGAGACAGAGACAGAGACCAAGACCGAGACCGGACCGAGACAGGGACGGAGGCCGAGAGAGACAGAGGCAGAGACAGAGGCAGAGACAGAGACAGCGACAGAGACAGAGACAGAGACATGGACAGAGACAGAGACAGAGACAGAGACAGAGACAGAGACAGAGACAGAGACAGAGACAGAGACAGAGACAGAGACAGAGGCAGAGGCAGAGACGGAGACGGAGACGGAGACAGAGACAGAGACCAAGACGGAGACGGAGACAGAGACGGAGTCAGAGACAGAGACAGAGACAGAGACAGAGACAGAGACAGAGTCAGAGGCAGAGGCAGAGACGGAGACGGAGGCAGAGACACAGGCCAAGACGGAGATGGAGACAGAGACAGGGACATGGTCAGAGACAGAGACAGAGACAGAGACAGAGGCAGAGACAGAGACAGAGACCGAGACAGGGACAGAGACAGAGACAGAGGCAGAGGCAGATGCAGAGACAGAGACAGAGACAGGGACAGAGACAGGGACAGAGACAGAGAGAGAGACAGAGACAGAGACACAGACAGAGGCAGAGGCAGAGGCAGAGGCAGAGACAGAGACAGAGACAGGGACAGGGACAGTGACAGAGACAGAGACAGAGACAGAGACAGAGACTGATAAAGAGACAAAGACCGAGACAGAGACAGAGACAGAGACAGAGACAGAGACAGAGACGGAGACAAATACCGAGACAGAGACAGAGACAGAGACAGAGACAGAGACAGAGACAGAGACAGAGAAAGAGACAGAGACACAGACAGAGACAAAGACCGAGACAGGGACAGAGACAGAGACAGAGGCAGAGGCAGAGGCAGATGCAGAGACAGAGACAGAGACAGAGACAAAGACCGAGACAGGGACAGAGACAGAGGCAGAGGCAGAGGCAGAGGCAGATGCAGAGACAGAGACAGAGACAGAGACAGAGACAGAGACAGAGACAGAGACAGAGACAGAGGCAGAGGCAGAGACAGAGAGAGAGACAGGGATAGAGACAGGGACAGAGACAGAGAGAGAGAGACAGAGACAGAGACAGAGACAGACACAGGGGCAGAGACAGAAACCGAGACAAAGGCAGAGACAGAGACAGAGACGGAGGCAGAGGCAGAGGCACAGACAGAGACGGAGACAGAGACAGAGGCCGAGACGGAGACAGAGACAGAGGCAGAGGCAGAGACAGAGACAAAGACCGAGACAGAGACGGAGACAGAGACAGAGACCGAGACGGAGACAGCGACAGAGACAGAGACAGAGACAGAGACAGAGACAGAGACGGAGACGGAGGCAGAGACAGAGACCAAGACGGAGACGGAGACAGAGACAGGGACAGAGACAGAGACAGAGACACAGACAGAGACAAAGACCGAGACAGGGACAGAGACATAGACAGAGACAGAGACAGAGACATAGACAGAGGCAGAGGCAGAGACGGAGGCAGAGACGGAGACGGAGACAGAGACAGAGACCAAGTCGGAGACGGAGACAGAGACACAGACAGAGACAGACGCAGAGACAGAGACAGAGACAGAGACAGAGACAGAGACAGAGACAGAGTCAGAGACGGGGACAGGGACAGGGACAGGACAGGGCCAAGGACAGTAAGAGTGACAGGGACAGGCAGCGGGTCAGAGAAAGAGACAGAGGCAGAGGCAGAGGCAGATGCAGGGACAGAGACAGAGCCAAAGGCAGAGGCAGAGACAGAGACAGGAGCAGAGACAGGGGCAGAGGCAGAGGTTGAGACAGAGACAGAGACCAAGACCGAGACCGGACCGAGACAGGGACGGAGGCCGAGAGAGACAGAGGCAGAGACAGAGGCAGAGACAGAGACAGCGACAGAGACAGAGACAGAGACATGGACAGAGACAGAGACAGAGACAGAGACAGAGACAGAGACAGAGACAGAGACAGAGACAGAGACAGAGACAGAGACAGAGGCAGAGGCAGAGACGGAGACGGAGACGGAGACAGAGACAGAGACCAAGACGGAGACGGAGACAGAGACGGAGTCAGAGACAGAGACAGAGACAGAGACAGAGACAGAGACAGAGACAGAGTCAGAGGCAGAGGCAGAGACGGAGACGGAGGCAGAGACACAGGCCAAGACGGAGATGGAGACAGAGACAGGGACATGGTCAGAGACAGAGACAGAGACAGAGACAGAGGCAGAGACAGAGACAGAGACCGAGACAGGGACAGAGACAGAGACAGAGGCAGAGGCAGATGCAGAGACAGAGACAGAGACAGGGACAGAGACAGGGACAGAGACAGAGAGAGAGACAGAGACAGAGACACAGACAGAGGCAGAGGCAGAGGCAGAGGCAGAGACAGAGACAGAGACAGGGACAGGGACAGTGACAGAGACAGAGACAGAGACAGAGACAGAGACTGATAAAGAGACAAAGACCGAGACAGAGACAGAGACAGAGACAGAGACAGAGACAGAGACGGAGACAAATACCGAGACAGAGACAGAGACAGAGACAGAGACAGAGACAGAGACAGAGACAGAGAAAGAGACAGAGACACAGACAGAGACAAAGACCGAGACAGGGACAGAGACAGAGACAGAGGCAGAGGCAGAGGCAGATGCAGAGACAGAGACAGAGACAGAGACAAAGACCGAGACAGGGACAGAGACAGAGACAGAGGCAGAGGCAGAGGCAGATGCAGAGACAGAGACAGAGACAGAGACAGAGACA
>CAMAOD020000088.1:4075000-4080000 GCA_945859595.2 Megachile willughbiella | reverse complement strand
GAGACAGGGACAGAGACAGAGACAGGGTCAGAGACAGAGACAGAGACAGAGACAGAGACAGAGACAGAGACAGAGGCAGAGGCAGAGACGGAGACGGAGACAGAGACAGAGACCGAGACGGAGACAGCGACAGAGACAGAGACAGAGACAGAGACAGAGACAGAGACATAGACAGAGACAGAGACAGAGACAGAGACAGAGACAGAGACAGAGACAGAGACAGAGACAGAGACAGAGACAGAGACAGAGACAGAGACAGAGACAGAGACAGAGACAGAGACAGAGACAGAGACAGAGACAGAGACAGAGACAGAGACAGAGACAGAGACAGAGACAGAGGCAGAGGCAGAGGTAGAGACAGAGACAGAGACAGGGACAGAGACACAGAGAGAGACAGAGACAGAGACAGAGACAGAGACAGAGACAGAGACAAAGACCGAGACAGAGACAGAGACAGAGACAGAGACAGAGACGGAGACAAATACCGAGACAGAGACAGTGACAGAGACAGAGACAGAGACAGAGGCAGAGACAGAGACAGGGACAGAGACAGAGACAGGGTCAGAGACAGAGACAGAGACAGAGACAGAGACAGAGACAGAGACAGAGGCAGAGGCAGAGACGGAGACGGAGACAGAGACAGAGACCGAGACGGAGACAGCGACAGAGACAGAGACAGAGACAGAGACAGAGACAGAGACATAGACAGAGACAGAGACAGAGACAGAGACAGAGACAGAGACAGAGACAGAGACAGAGACAGAGACAGAGACAGAGACAGAGACAGAGACAGAGACAGAGACAGAGACAGAGACAGAGACAGAGACAGAGACAGAGACAGAGACAGAGACAGAGACAGAGACAGAGACAGAGACAGAGGCAGAGGCAGAGGTAGAGACAGAGACAGAGACAGGGACAGAGACACAGAGAGAGACAGAGACAGAGACAGAGACAGAGACAGAGACAGAGACAGAGACAGAGACAGAGACAGAGACAGAGACAGAGACAGAGACAGAGACAGACACAGAGACAGAGGCAGAGGCAGAGGCAGAGACGGAGACGGAGACAGAGACAGAGACCAAGACGGAGACGGAGACAGAGACGGAGTCAGAGACAGGGACAGATACAGAGACAAAGACCGAGACAGAGGCAGAGACAGAGACAGAGACAGAGACAGAGACAGAGACAGAGGCAGAGGCAGAGACAGAGACAGAGACAGAGACAGAGACAGGGACAGAGACAGAGAGAGAGACAGAGACAGAGACAGAGACAGGGGCAGAGGCAGAGGCAGAGACAGAGACGGAGACAGAGACAGAGACCGAGACGGAGACAGAGACAGAGACCGAGACGGAGACAGAGACAGGGACAGAGACAGAGGGAGAGACAGAGACAGAGACAGAGACAGAGACAGAGACAGAGGCAGAGACAGAGACGGAGACAGAGACAGAGACCGAGACGGAGACAGAGACAGAGACAGAGACAGAGACGGAGACAGAGACAGGGACAGAGACAGAGGGAGAGACAGAGACAGAGACAGAGACAGAGACAGAGACAGAGGCAGAGACAGAGACGGAGACAGAGACAGAGACCGAGACGGAGACAGAGACAGAGACAGAGACAGAGACGGAGGCAAAGACAGAGACAGAGACAGAGTCAGAGACAGGGACAGAGGCAGAGACAGAGACAGAGGCAGAGTCAGAGACGGGGACAGGGACAGAGACAGAGACAGAGACAGAGACAGAGGCAGAGGCAGAGACGGAGGCAGAGACAGAGACCGAGACGGAGACAGCGACAGAGACAGAGACAGAGACAGAGACAGAGACAGAGACGGAGACGGAGGCAGAGACAGAGACCAAGACGGAGACGGAGACAGAGACAGGGACAGAGACAGAGACAGAGACACAGACAGAGACAAAGACCGAGACAGGGACAGAGACATAGACAGAGACAGAGGCAGAGACAGAGACAGAGGCAGAGGCAGAGACGGAGGCAGAGACGGAGACGGAGACAGAGACAGAGACCAAGTCGGAGACGGAGACAGAGACACAGACAGAGACAGAGGCAGAGACAGAGACAGAGACAGAGACAGAGACAGAGACAGAGACAGAGACAGAGACAGAGACAGAGTCAGAGACGGGGACAGGGACAGGGACAGGACAGGGACAAGGACAGTAAGAGGGACAGGGACAGGCAGCGGGTCAGAGAAAGAGACAGAGGCAGAGGCAGAGGCAGATGCAGGGACAGAGACAGAGCCAAAGGCAGAGGCAGAGACAGAGACAGGAGCAGAGACAGGGGCAGAGGCAGAGGTTGAGACAGAGACAGAGACCAAGACCGAGACCGGACCGAGACAGGGACGGAGGCCGAGGGAGACAGAGGCAGAGACAGAGGCAGAGACAGAGACAGCGACAGAGACAGAGACAGAGACATGGACAGAGACAGAGACAGAGGCAGAGGCAGCGGCAGAGACGGAGACAGAGACAGAGACAGAGACAGAGACAGAGACAGAGACAGAGACAGAGGCAGAGGCAGCGGCAGAGACGGAGACGGAGACAGAGACAGAGACCAAGACGGAGACGGAGACAGGGACAGGCACGGGGTCAGAGACAGAGACAGAGGCAGAGACAGAGACAGAGACAGAGACAGACACAGAGACAGAGGCAGAGGCAGAGGCAGAGACGGAGACGGAGACAGAGACAGAGACCAAGACGGAGACGGAGACAGAGGCAGAGGCAGAGGTAGAGACAGAGACAGAGACAGGGACAGAGACAGAGAGAGAGACAGAGACAGAGACAGAGACAGAGACAGAGACAGAGACAGAGACAGAGACAGAGACAGAGACAGAGACAGAGACAGAGACAGAGACAGAGACAGAGACAGAGACAGAGACAGAGACAGAGACAGAGACAGAGACAGAGACAGAGACAGACACAGAGACAGAGGCAGAGGCAGAGGCAGAGACGGAGACGGAGACAGAGACAGAGACCAAGACGGAGACGGAGACAGAGACGGAGTCAGAGACAGGGACAGATACAGAGACAAAGACCGAGACAGAGGCAGAGACAGAGACAGAGACAGAGACAGAGACAGAGACAGAGGCAGAGGCAGAGACAGAGACAGAGACAGAGACAGGGACAGGGACAGTGACAGAAACAGAGACAAAGACAGAGACAGAGACAGAAACAGAGACAAAGACGGAGACAAAGACAGACACAGAGACAGAGACAGAGACAGAGGCAAACGCAGAGGCAGAGACAGAGACGGAGACTGAGACAGAGACCGAGACGGAGACAGAGACAGAGACAGAGACAGAGACAGAGACAGAGACGGAGACAAATACCGAGACAGAGACAGCGACAGAGACAGAGACAGAGACAGAGACAGAGACAGAGACAGAGACAGAGACAGAGACAGAGACAGAGACAGAGACAGAGACACAGACAGAGACAGAGACAGAGACAGAGACAGAGACAGAGACAGAGACAGAGACAGAGACAGAGAAAGAGACAGAGACACAGACAGAGACAAAGACCGAGACAGGGACAGAGACAGAGACAGAGGCAGAGGCAGATGCAGAGACAGAGACAGAGACAGGGACAGAGACAGGGACAGCGACAGAGGGAGAGACAGAGACAGAGACACAGACAGAGGCAGAGGCAGATGCAGAGACAGAGTCAGAGACAGGGACAGGGACAGTGACAGAGACCGAGACAGAGACTGATACAGAGACAAAGACCGAGACAGAGACCGAGACAGAGACAGAGACAGAGACGGAGACAAATACCGAGACAGAGACAGTGACAGAGACAGAGACAGAGACAGAGACAGAGACAGAGACAGAGACAGAGACAGAGGCAGAGGCAGAGGTAGAGACAGAGACAGAGACAGGGACAGAGACAGAGAGAGAGACAGAGACAGAGACAGAGACAGGGGCAGAGGCAGAGGCAGAGACAGAGATGGAGATAGAGACAGAGACGGAGACGGAGGCAGAGACAGAGACCATGACGGAGACGGAGACAGACACAGGGACAGGGTCAGAGACAGAGACAGAGACAGAGACAGGGACAGAGACAGAGACAGTGACAGAGGCAGAGGCAGAGACGGAGACGAAGACAGAGACAGTGACAGAGGCAGAGGCAGAGACGGAGACAGAGACAGAGACAGAGACAGAGACAGAGACAGGGACAGGGGCAGAGACAGAGACAGAGGCAGAGGCAGAGACAGAGACGGAGACAGAGACAGAGACCGAGACGGAGACTGAGACAGAGACAGAGACAGAGACGGAGACAAAGACCGAGACAGAGACAGAGACAGAGACAGAGACAGAGACAGAGACAGAGACAGACACAGAGGCAGAGGCAGAGGCAGATGAAGAGACAGAGACGCAGACAGAGACAGAGACCGAGACGGAGACAGAGACAGGGACAGAGACAGAGGGAGAGACAGAGACAGAGACAGAGACAGAGACAGAGACAGCGGCAGAGACAGAGACGGAGACAGAGACAGGGGAAGAGACAGAAACCGAGACAGAGACAATGACAGAGACAGAGACGGAGACGGAGACAGAGACAGGGACAGGGTCAGAGACAGAGACCGAGACGGAGACAGAGACAGAGACAGAGACAGAGACGGAGGCAAAGACAGAGACAGAGACAGAGTCAGAGACAGGGACAGAGGCAGAGACAGAGACAGAGGCAGAGTCAGAGACGGGGACAAGGACAGAGACAGAGACAGAGACAGAGACAGAGGCAGAGGCAGAGGTTGAGACAGAGACAGAGACCAAGACCGAGACCGGACCGAGACAGGGACGGAGGCCGAGGGAGACAGAGGCAGAGACAGAGGCAGAGACAGAGACAGCGACAGAGACAGAGACAGAGACATGGACAGAGACAGAGACAGAGGCAGAGGCAGCGGCAGAGACGGAGACAGAGACAGAGACAGAGACAGAGACAGAGACAGAGACAGAGGCAGAGGCAGCGGCAGAGACGGAGACGGAGACAGAG
>CAMAOD020000088.1:4065000-4067500 GCA_945859595.2 Megachile willughbiella | reverse complement strand
ACACAGACAGAGACAGAGACAGAGACAGAGACAGAGACAGAGACAAAGACCGAGACAGGGACAGAGACAGAGACAGAGGCAGAGGCAGATGCAGAGACAGAGACAGGGACAGGGACAGTGACAGAGACAGAGACAGAGACTGATACAGAGACAAATACCGAGACAGAGACAGAGACAGAGACAGAGACAGAGACAGAGACGGAGACAAATACCGAGACAGAGACAGTGACAGAGACAGAGACAGAGACAGAGACAGAGACAGAGACAGAGACAGAGACAGAGACAGAGACAGAGACAGAGACAGAGGCAGAGGGAGAGGCAGAGACAGAGACGGAGACAGAGACAGAGACCGAGACGGAGACAGAGACAGAGACAGAGACAGAGACGGAGACAAAGGCCGAGACAGAGACAGAGACAGGGACAGAGACAGAGACAGAGACAGAGACAGACACAGAGGCAGAGGCAGAGGCAGATGCAGAGACAGAGACGCAGACAGAGACAGAGACCGAGACGGAGACAGAGACAGGGACAGAGACAGAGGGAGAGACAGAGACAGAGTAGAGACAGAGACAGAGACAGAGACAGAGGCAGAGACAGAGACGGAGACAGAGACAGAGACCGAGACGGAGACAGAGACAGAGACAGAGACAGAGACGGAGGCAAAGACAGAGACAGAGTCAGAGACAGGGACAGAGGCAGAGACAGAGACAGAGGCAGAGTCAGAGACGGGGACAGGGACAGAGACAGAGACAGAGACAGAGACCGAGACAGGGACAGAGACAGAGACAGAGGCAGAGGCAGATGCAGAGACAGAGACAGGGACAGGGACAGTGACAGAGACCGAGACAGAGACTGATACAGAGACAAAGACCGAGACAGAGACCGAGACAGAGACAGAGACAGAGACGGAGACAAATACCGAGACAGAGACAGTGACAGAGACAGAGACAGAGACAGAGACAGAGACAGAGACAGAGACAGAGACAGAGACAGAGGCAGAGGCAGAGGTAGAGACAGAGACAGAGACAGGGACAGAGACAGAGAGAGAGACAGAGACAGAGACAGAGACAGGGGCAGAGGCAGAGGCAGAGACAGAGACGGAGATAGAGACAGAGACGGAGACGGAGGCAGAGACAGAGACCATGACGGAGACGGAGACAGACACAGGGACAGGGTCAGAGACAGAGACAGAGACAGAGACAGGGACAGAGACAGAGACAGTGACAGAGGCAGAGGCAGAGACGGAGACGGAGACAGAGACAGTGACAGAGGCAGAGGCAGAGACGGAGACAGAGACAGAGACAGAGACAGAGACAGAGACAGGGACAGGGGCAGAGACAGAGACAGAGGCAGAGGCAGAGACAGAGACGGAGACAGAGACAGAGACCGAGACGGAGACAGAGACAGAGACAGAGACAGAGACGGAGACAAAGACCGAGACAGAGACAGAGACAGAGACAGAGACAGAGACAGAGACAGAGACAGACACAGAGGCAGAGGCAGAGGCAGATGCAGAGACAGAGACGCAGACAGAGACAGAGACCGAGACGGAGACAGAGACAGGGACAGAGACAGAGGGAGAGACAGAGACAGAGACAGAGACAGAGACAGAGACAGCGGCAGAGACAGAGACGGAGACAGAGACAGGGGAAGAGACAGAAACCGAGACAGAGACAATGACAGAGACAGAGACGGAGACGGAGACAGAGACAGGGACAGGGTCAGAGACAGAGACCGAGACGGAGACAGAGACAGAGACAGAGACAGAGACGGAGGCAAAGACAGAGACAGAGACAGAGTCAGAGACAGGGACAGAGGCAGAGACAGAGACAGAGGCAGAGTCAGAGACGGGGACAAGGACAGAGACAGAGACAGAGACAGAGACAGAGGCAGAGGCAGAGGTTGAGACAGAGACAGAGACCAAGACCGAGACCGGACCGAGACAGGGACGGAGGCCGAGGGAGACAGAGGCAGAGACAGAGGCAGAGACAGAGACAGCGACAGAGACAGAGACAGAGACATGGACAGAGACAGAGACAGAGGCAGAGGCAGCGGCAGAGACGGAGACAGAGACAGAGACAGAGACAGAGACAGAGACAGAGACAGAGGCAGAGGCAGCGGCAGAGACGGAGACGGAGACAGAGACAGAGACCAAGACGGAGACGGAGACAGAGACAGGCACGGGGTCAGAGACAGAGACAGAGGCAGAGACAGAGGCAGAGACAGAGACAGAGACAGAGACAGAGACATGGATAGAGACAGGTACAGAGACAGAGAGAGAGACAGAGACAGAGACAGAGACAGAGACAGAGACAGAGACAGAGACAGAGACAGAGACAGAGACAGAGACAGAGACAGAGACAGAGACAGAGACAGAGACAGAGACAGAGGCAGAGGCAGAGACGGAGACGGAGACAGAGACAGAGACCAAGACGGAGACGGAGACAGAGACGGAGTCAGAGACAGAGACAGAGACAGAGACAGAGACAGAGACAGAGAC
>CAMAOD020000088.1:4052500-4055000 GCA_945859595.2 Megachile willughbiella | reverse complement strand
AGGCAGAGGCAGATGCAGAGACAGAGACAGGGACAGGGACAGTGACAGAGACAGAGACAGAGACTGATACAGAGACAAATACCGAGACAGAGACAGAGACAGAGACAGAGACAGAGACAGAGACGGAGACAAATACCGAGACAGAGACAGTGACAGAGACAGAGACAGAGACAGAGACAGAGACAGAGACAGAGACAGAGACAGAGACAGAGACAGAGACAGAGGCAGAGGGAGAGGCAGAGACAGAGACGGAGACAGAGACAGAGACCGAGACGGAGACAGAGACAGAGACAGAGACAGAGACGGAGACAAAGGCCGAGACAGAGACAGAGACAGGGACAGAGACAGAGACAGAGACAGAGACAGACACAGAGGCAGAGGCAGAGGCAGATGCAGAGACAGAGACGCAGACAGAGACAGAGACCGAGACGGAGACAGAGACAGGGACAGAGACAGAGGGAGAGACAGAGACAGAGTAGAGACAGAGACAGAGACAGAGACAGAGGCAGAGACAGAGACGGAGACAGAGACAGAGACCGAGACGGAGACAGAGACAGAGACAGAGACAGAGACGGAGGCAAAGACAGAGACAGAGTCAGAGACAGGGACAGAGGCAGAGACAGAGACAGAGGCAGAGTCAGAGACGGGGACAGGGACAGAGACAGAGACAGAGACAGAGACCGAGACAGGGACAGAGACAGAGACAGAGGCAGAGGCAGATGCAGAGACAGAGACAGGGACAGGGACAGTGACAGAGACAGAGACAGAGACTGATACAGAGACAAATACCGAGACAGAGACAGAGACAGAGACAGAGACAGAGACAGAGACGGAGACAGATACCGAGACAGAGACAGTGACAGAGACAGAGACAGAGACAGAGACAGAGACAGAGACAGAGACAGAGACAGAGACAGAGACAGAGACAGAGGCAGAGGGAGAGGCAGAGACAGAGACGGAGACAGAGACAGAGACCGAGACGGAGACAGAGACAGAGACAGAGACAGAGACGGAGACAAAGACCGAGACAGAGACAGAGACAGAGACAGAGACAGAGACAGAGACAGAGACAGACACAGAGGCAGAGGCAGAGGCAGATGCAGAGACAGAGACGCAGACAGAGACAGAGACCGAGACGGAGACAGAGACAGGGACAGAGACAGAGGGAGAGACAGAGACAGAGACAGAGACAGAGACAGAGACAGAGGCAGAGACAGAGACGGAGACAGAGACAGAGACCGAGACGGAGACAGAGACAGAGACAGAGACAGAGACGGAGGCAAAGACAGAGACAGAGTCAGAGACAGGGACAGAGGCAGAGACAGAGACAGAGGCAGAGTCAGAGACGGGGACAGGGACAGAGACAGAGACAGAGACAGAGACCGAGACAGGGACAGAGACAGAGACAGAGGCAGAGGCAGATGCAGAGACAGAGACAGAGACAGGGACAGAGACAGAGAGAGAGACAGAGACAGAGACAGAGACAGAGACAGATGCAGAGGCAGAGACGGAGACGGAGACAGAGACAGAGACCAAGACGGAGACGGAGACAGAGACAGGAACGGGGTCAGAGACAGAGAGAGAGGCAGAGACAGAGGCAGGGACAGAGACAGAGACAGAGACAGAGACAGAGACAGAGACAGAGACAGAGACAGAGACAGAGACAGAGACAGAGACAGGGACAGAGACAGAGGGAGAGACAGAGACAGAGACAGAGACAGAGACAGAGACAGAGGCAGAGGCAGAGACAGAGACAGAGACAGGGATAGAGACAGGGACAGAGACAGAGAGAGAGAGACAGAGACAGAGACAGGGACAGACACAGGGGCAGAGACAGAAACCGAGACAAAGACAGAGACAGAGACAGAGATGGAGGCAGAGGCAGAGGCAGAGACAGAGACGGAGACAGAGACAGAGACCGAGACGGAGACAGAGACAGAGACAGAGACAGAGACAGAGACAGAGACAGAGACAGAGACAGAGACGGAGACAAATACCGAGACAGAGACAGCGACAGAGACAGAGTCAGAGACGGAGACAAATACCGAGACAGAGACAGTGACAGAGACAGAGACAGAGACAGAGACAGAGACAGAGACAGGGACAGGGGCAGAGACAGAGACAGAGGCAGAGGCAGAGACAGAGACGGAGACAGAGACAGAGACCGAGACGGAGACAGAGACAGAGACAGAGACAGAGACAGAGACGGAGACAAAGACCGAGACAGAGACAGAGACAGAGACAGAGACAGAGACAGAGACAGACACAGAGGCAGAGGCAGAGGCAGATGCAGAGACAGAGACGCAGACAGAGACAGAGACCGGGACGGAGACAGAGACAGGGACAGAGACAGAGGGAGAGACAGAGACAGAGACAGAGACAGAGACAGAGACAGCGGCAGAGACAGAGACGGAGACAGAGACAGGGGAAGAGACAGAAACCGAGACAGAGACAATGACAGAGACAGAGACGGAGACGGAGACAGAGACAGAGGCAGAGA
>CAMAOD020000088.1:4045000-4047500 GCA_945859595.2 Megachile willughbiella | reverse complement strand
CAGAGACAGAGACAGAGACGGAGACAAAGACCGAGACAGAGACAGAGACAGAGACAGAGACAGAGACAGACACAGAGGCAGAGGCAGAGGCAGATGCAGAGACAGAGACGCAGACAGAGACAGAGACCGGGACGGAGACAGAGACAGGGACAGAGACAGAGGGAGAGACAGAGACAGAGACAGAGACAGAGACAGAGACAGCGGCAGAGACAGAGACGGAGACAGAGACAGGGGAAGAGACAGAAACCGAGACAGAGACAATGACAGAGACAGAGACGGAGACGGAGACAGAGACAGAGGCAGAGACAGAGACAGAGACAGAGACAGAGACAGAGACAGAGACAGAGACAGAGACAGAGACAGAGACAGAGACAGAGACAGAGACCGAGACAGAGACAGAGACAGAGACAGAGACAGAGACACAGACAGAGACAAAGACCGAGACAGAGACAGAGACAGAGACAGAGGCAGAGACAGAGACAGAGACAGAGACAGAGACAGAGACCGAGACAGAGACAGAGACAGAGACAGAGACACAGACAGAGACAAAGACCGAGACAGAGACAGAGACAGAGACAGAGGCAGAGGCAGATGCAGAGACAGAGACAGAGACAGAGACAGGGACAGAGACAGAGAGAGAGACAGAGACAGAGACACAGACAGAGACAAAGACCGAGACGGAGACAGAGACAGAGACAGAGACAGAGACGGAGGCAAAGACAGAGACAGAGTCAGAGACAGGGACAGAGGCAGAGACAGAGACAGAGGCAGAGTCAGAGACGGGGACAGGGACAGAGACAGAGACAGAGACAGAGACCGAGACAGGGACAGAGACAGAGACAGAGGCAGAGGCAGATGCAGAGACAGAGACAGAGACAGAGACAGAGGCAGAGGCAGAGGCAGAGACGGAGACGGAGACAGAGACAGAGACCAAGACGGAGACGGAAACAGAGACGGAGTCAGAGACAGAGACAGATACAGAGACAAAGACCGAGACAGAGGCAGAGGCAGAGACAGAGACAGAGGCAGAGGCAGAGACAGAGACAGAGACAGGGACAGGGACAGTGACAGAGACAGAGACAGAGACTGATACAGAGACAAAGACCGAGACAGAGACAGAGACAGAGACTGAGACAGAGACAGAGACAGAGACAGAGACAGAGGCAGAGGCAGAGGCAGAGGCAGAGGCAGAGACGGAGACGGAGACAGAGACAGAGACCAAGACGGAGACGGAGACAGAGTCGGAGTCAGAGACAGAGACAGATACAGAGACAAAGACCGAGACAGAGGCAGAGACGGAGACAGAGACAGAGACAGAGACAGAGACAGAGGCAGAGGCAGAGACAGAGACAGAAACAGGGACAGGGACAGTGACAGACACAGAGACAAAGACAGAGACAGAGACAGAAACAGAGACAAAGACGGAGACAAAGACAGACACAGAGACAGAGACAGAGACAGAGACAGAGGCAAAGGCAGAGGCAGAGACAGAGACGGAGACAGAGACAGAGACCGAGACGGAGACAGAGACAGAGACCGAGACGGAGACAGAGACAGGGACAGAGACAGAGGGAGAGACAGAGACAGAGACAGAGACAGAGACAGAGACAGAGGCAGAGACAGAGACGGAGACAGAGACAGAGACCGAGACGGAGACAGAGACAGGGACAGAGACAGAGGGAGAGACAGAGACAGAGACAGAGACAGAGACCGAGACAGAGGCAGAGACGGAGACAGAGACAGAGACAAAGACCGAGACAGAGACAGAGACAGAGACAGAGACAGAGACAGAGACAGAGACAGAGACAGAGACAGAGACAGAGGCAGAGGCAGATGCAGAGACAGAGACAGAGACAGAGACAGAGGCAGAGGCAGATGCAGAGACAGAGACAGAGACAGAGACAGAGACAGAGACAGAGACAGAGACGGAGACAAATACCGAGACAGAGACAGTGACAGAGACAGAGACAGAGACAGAGACAGAGACAGAGACAGAGACAGAGACAGAGACAGAGACAGAGACAGAGGCAGAGGGAGAGGCAGAGACAGAGACGGAGACAGAGACAGAGACCGAGACGGAGACAGAGACAGAGACACAGACAGAGACGGAGACAAAGACCGAGACAGAGACAGAGACAGAGACAGAGACAGAGACAGAGACAGAGACAGAGACAGACACAGAGGCAGAGGCAGAGGCAGATGCAGAGACAGAGACGCAGACAGAGACAGAGACCGAGACGGAGACAGAGACAGGGACAGAGACAGAGACAGGGACAGAGGCAGAGACAGAGACAGAGGCAGAGTCAGAGACGGGGACAGGGACAGAGACAGAGACAGAGACAGAGACCGAGACAGGGACAGAGACAGAGAGAGAGACAGAGACAGAGACAGAGACAGAGACAGAGACAGATGCAGAGGCAGAGACGGAGACGGAGACAGAGACAGAGACCAAGACGGAGACGGAGACAGAGACAGGCACGGGGTCAGAGACAGAGAGAGA
>CAMAOD020000088.1:4017500-4037500 GCA_945859595.2 Megachile willughbiella | reverse complement strand
GGCAGAGGCAGATGCAGAGACAGAGACAGAGACAGAGACAGAGGCAGAGGCAGAGGCAGAGACGGAGACGGAGACAGAGACAGAGACCAAGACGGAGACGGAAACAGAGACGGAGTCAGAGACAGAGACAGATACAGAGACAAAGACCGAGACAGAGGCAGAGGCAGAGACAGAGACAGAGGCAGAGGCAGAGGCAGAGACAGAGACAGAGACAGGGACAGGGACAGTGACAGAGACAGAGACAGAGACTGATACAGAGACAAAGACCGAGACAGAGACAGAGACAGAGACTGAGACAGAGACAGAGACAGAGACAGAGACGGAGACAGAGACAGAGACCGAGACGGAGACAGAGACAGGGACAGAGACAGAGGGAGAGACAGAGACAGAGACAGAGACAGAGACCGAGACAGAGGCAGAGACGGAGACAGAGACAGAGACAAAGACCGAGACAGAGACAGAGACAGAGACAGAGACAGAGACAGAGACAGAGACAGAGACAGAGACACAGACAGAGACAAAGACCGACACAGGGACAGAGACAGAGACAGAGGCAGAGGCAGATGCAGAGACAGAGACAGAGACAGAGACAGAGACAGAGACAGAGACAGAGACAGAGACAGAGACAGAGACGGAGACAAATACCGAGACAGAGACAGTGACAGAGACAGAGACAGAGACAGAGACAGAGACAGAGACAGAGATAGAGACAGAGACAGAGACAGAGACAGAGACAGAGGCAGAGGGAGAGGCAGAGACAGAGACGGAGACAGAGACAGAGACCGAGACGGAGACAGAGACAGAGACACAGACAGAGACGGAGACAAAGACCGAGACAGAGACAGAGACAGAGACAGAGACAGAGACAGAGACAGAGACAGAGACAGAGACAGACACAGAGGCAGAGGCAGAGGCAGATGCAGAGACAGAGACGCAGACAGAGACAGAGACCGAGACGGAGACAGAGACAGGGACAGAGACAGAGGGAGAGACAGACACAGAGACAGAGACAGAGACAGAGACAGAGACAGAGGCAGAGACAGAGACGGAGACAGAGACAGAGACCGAGACGGAGACAGAGACAGAGACAGAGACAGAGACGGAGAAAAGACAGAGACAGAGTCAGAGACAGGGACAGAGGCAGAGACAGAGACAGAGGCAGAGTCAGAGACGGGGACAGGGACAGAGACAGAGACAGAGACAGAGACCGAGACAGGGACAGAGACAGAGACAGAGGCAGAGGCAGATGCAGAGACAGAGACAGAGACAGGGACAGAGACAGAGAGAGAGACAGAGACAGAGACAGAGACAGAGACAGAGACAGATGCAGAGGCAGAGACGGAGACGGAGACAGAGACAGAGACCAAGACGGAGACGGAGACAGAGACAGGCACGGGGTCAGAGACAGAGAGAGAGGCAGAGACAGAGGCAGAGACAGAGACAGAGACAGAGACAGAGACAGAGACAGAGACAGAGACAGAGACAGAGGCAGAGACAGAGACAGAGACAGAGACAGGCACAGAGACAGAGGGAGAGACAGAGACAGAGACAGAGACAGAGACAGAGACAGAGGCAGAGGCAGAGACAGAGACAGAGACAGGGATAGAGACAGGGACAGAGACAGAGAGAGAGAGACAGAGACAGAGACAGAGACAGACACAGGGGCAGAGACAGAAACCGAGACAAAGACAGAGACAGAGACAGAGACGGAGGCAGAGGCAGAGGCAGAGACAGAGACGGAGACAGAGACAGAGACCGAGACGGAGACAGAGACAGAGGCAGAGGCAGAGACAGAGACAAAGACCGAGACAGGGACAGAGACAGAGACAGAGGCAGAGGCAGATGCAGAGACAGAGACAGAGGCAGAGGCAGAGGTAGAGACAGAGACAGAGACAGGGACAGAGACAGAGACAGAGACAGAGACAGGGGCAGAGGCAGAGGCAGAGACAGAGACGGAGACAGATACAGAGACCGAGACGGAGACAGAGACAGAGACCGAGACGGAGACAGAGACAGGGACAGAGACAGAGGGAGAGACAGAGACAGAGACAGAGACAGAGACAGAGACAGAGGCAGAGACAGAGACGGAGACAGAGACAGAGACCGAGACGGAGACAGAGACAGAGACAGAGACAGAGACGGAGGCAAAGACAGAGACAGAGACAGAGTCAGAGACAGGGACAGAGGCAGAGACAGAGACAGAGGCAGAGACAGAGACGGGGACAGGGACAGAGACAGAGACAGAGGCAGAGGCAGATGCAGAGACGGAGACGGAGGCAGAGACAGAGACCATGACGGAGACGGAGACAGAGACAGGGACAGGGTCAGAGACAGAGACAGAGACAGAGACAGAGACAGAGACAGAGACAGAGACAGTGACAGAGGCAGAGGCAGAGACGGAGACGGAGACAGAGACAGAGACCGAGACGGAGACAGCGACAGAGACAGAGACAGAGACAGAGACAGAGACAAAGACCGAGACAGAGACAGAGACAGAGACAGAGACAGAGACAGAGACAGAGACAGAGACAGAGACGGAGACAAATACCGAGACAGAGACAGCGACAGAGACAGAGTCAGAGACGGAGACAAATACCGAGACAGAGACAGTGACAGAGACAGAGACAGAGACAGAGACAGAGACAGAGACAGGGACAGGGGCAGAGACAGAGACAGAGGCAGAGGCAGAGACAGAGACGGAGACAGAGACAGAGACCGAGACGGAGACAGAGACAGGGGAAGAGACAGAAACCGAGACAGAGACAATGACAGAGACAGAGACGGAGACGGAGACAGAGACAGAGGCAGAGACAGAGACAGAGACAGAGACAGAGACAGAGACAGAGACAGAGACAGAGACAGAGACAGAGACAGAGACAGAGACAGAGACAGAGACCGAGACAGAGACAGAGACAGAGACAGAGACAGAGACACAGACAGAGACAAAGACCGAGACAGAGACAGAGACAGAGACAGAGGCAGAGACAGAGACAGAGACAGAGACAGAGACAGAGACCGAGACAGAGACAGAGACAGAGACAGAGACACAGACAGAGACAAAGACCGAGACAGAGACAGAGACAGAGACAGAGGCAGAGGCAGATGCAGAGACAGAGACAGAGACAGAGACAGGGACAGAGACAGAGAGAGAGACAGAGACAGAGACACAGACAGAGACAAAGACCGAGACGGAGACAGAGACAGAGACAGAGACAGAGACGGAGGCAAAGACAGAGACAGAGTCAGAGACAGGGACAGAGGCAGAGACAGAGACAGAGGCAGAGTCAGAGACGGGAACAGGGACAGAGACAGAGACAGAGACAGAGACCGAGACAGGGACAGAGACAGAGACAGAGGCAGAGGCAGATGCAGAGACAGAGACAGAGACAGAGACAGAGGCAGAGGCAGAGGCAGAGACGGAGACGGAGACAGAGACAGAGACCAAGACGGAGACGGAAACAGAGACGGAGTCAGAGACAGAGACAGATACAGAGACAAAGACCGAGACAGAGGCAGAGACAGAGACAGAGACAGAGGCAGAGGCAGAGACAGAGACAGAGACAGGGACAGGGACAGTGACAGAGACAGAGACAGAGACTGATACAGAGACAAAGACCGAGACAGAGACAGAGACAGAGACTGAGACAGAGACAGAGACAGAGACAGAGACAGAGACAGAGGCAGAGGCAGAGGCAGAGGCAGAGGCAGAGACGGAGACGGAGACAGAGACAGAGACCAAGACGGAGACGGAGACAGAGTCGGAGTCAGAGACAGAGACAGATACAGAGACAAAGACCGAGACAGAGGCAGAGACGGAGACAGAGACAGAGACAGAGACAGAGACAGAGGCAGAGGCAGAGACAGAGACAGAAACAGGGACAGGGACAGTGACAGACACAGAGACAAAGACAGAGACAGAGACAGAAACAGAGACAAAGACGGAGACAAAGACAGACACAGAGACAGAGACAGAGACAGAGACAGAGGCAAAGGCAGAGGCAGAGACAGAGACGGAGACAGAGACAGAGACCGAGACGGAGACAGAGACAGAGACCGAGACGGAGACAGAGACAGGGACAGAGACAGAGGGAGAGACAGAGACAGAGACAGAGACAGAGACAGAGACAGAGGCAGAGACAGAGACGGAGACAGAGACAGAGACCGAGACGGAGACAGAGACAGGGACAGAGACAGAGGGAGAGACAGAGACAGAGACAGAGACAGAGACCGAGACAGAGGCAGAGACGGAGACAGAGACAGAGACAAAGACCGAGACAGAGACAGAGACAGAGACAGAGACAGAGACAGAGACAGAGACAGAGACAGAGACAGAGACACAGACAGAGACACAGACAGAGACAAAGACCGACACAGGGACAGAGACAGAGACAGAGGCAGAGGCAGATGCAGAGACAGAGACAGAGACAGAGACAGAGACAGAGACAGAGACAGAGACGGAGACAAATACCGAGACAGAGACAGTGACAGAGACAGAGACAGAGACAGAAACAGAGACAGAGACAGAGACAGAGACAGAGACAGAGACAGAGGCAGAGGGAGAGGCAGAGACAGAGACGGAGACGGAGACAGAGACAGAGACCGAGACGGAGACAGAGACAGAGACACAGACAGAGACGGAGACAAAGACCGAGACAGAGACAGAGACAGAGACAGAGACAGAGACAGAGACAGAGACAGAGACAGAGACAGACACAGAGGCAGAGGCAGAGGCAGATGCAGAGACAGAGACGCAGACAGAGACAGAGACCGAGACGGAGACAGAGACAGGGACAGAGACAGAGGGAGAGACAGAGACAGAGACAGAGACAGAGACAGAGACAGAGACAGAGACAGAGACAGAGGCAGAGACAGAGACGGAGACAGAGACAGAGACCGAGACGGAGACAGAGACAGAGACAGAGACAGAGACGGAGGCAAAGACAGAGACAGAGTCAGAGACAGGGACAGAGGCAGAGGCAGAGACAGAGGCAGAGTCAGAGACGGGGACAGGGACAGAGACAGAGACAGAGACAGAGACCGAGACAGGGACATAGACAGAGACAGAGGCAGAGGCAGATGCAGAGACAGAGACAGAGACAGGGACAGAGACAGAGAGAGAGAGACAGAGACAGAGACAGAGACAGAGACAGATGCAGAGGCAGAGACGGAGACGGAGACAGAGACAGAGACCAAGACGGAGACGGAGACAGAGACAGGCACGGGGTCAGAGACAGAGAGAGAGGCAGAGACAGAGGCAGAGACAGAGACAGAGACAGAGACAGAGACAGAGACAGAGACAGAGACAGAGACAGAGACAGAGACAGAGACAGAGGCAGAGACAGAGACAGAGACAGAGACAGGGACAGAGACAGAGGGAGAGACAGAGACAGAGACAGAGACAGAGACAGAGACAGAGGCAGAGGCAGAGACAGAGACAGAGACAGGGATAGAGACAGGGACAGAGACAGAGAGAGAGAGACAGAGACAGAGACAGAGACAGACACAGGGGCAGAGACAGAAACCGAGACAAAGACAGAGACAGAGACAGAGACGGAGGCAGAGGCAGAGGCAGAGACAGAGACGGAGACAGAGACAGAGACCGAGACGGAGACAGAGACAGAGGCAGAGGCAGAGACAGAGACAAAGACCGAGACAGGGACAGAGACAGAGACAGAGGCAGAGGCAGATGCAGAGACAGAGACAGAGGCAGAGGCAGAGGTAGAGACAGAGACAGAGACAGGGACAGAGACAGAGACAGAGACAGAGACAGGGGCAGAGGCAGAGGCAGAGACAGAGACGGAGACAGATACAGAGACCGAGACGGAGACAGAGACAGAGACCGAGACGGAGACAGAGACAGGGACAGAGACAGAGGCAGAGGCAGAGGCAGAGGCAGAGACGGAGACGGAGACAGAGACAGAGACCAAGACGGAGACGGAGACAGAGTCGGAGTCAGAGACAAAGACCGAGACAGAGGCAGAGACGGAGACAGAGACAGAGACAGAGACAGAGACAGAGGCAGAGGCAGAGACAGAGACAGAAACAGGGACAGGGACAGTGACAGACACAGAGACAAAGACAGAGACAGAGACAGAAACAGAGACAAAGACGGAGACAAAGACAGACACAGAGACAGAGACAGAGACAGAGACAGAGGCAAAGGCAGAGGCAGAGACAGAGACGGAGACAGAGACAGAGACCGAGACGGAGACAGAGACAGAGACCGATACGGAGACAGAGACAGGGACAGAGACAGAGGGAGAGACAGAGACAGAGACAGAGACAGAGACAGAGACAGAGGCAGAGACAGAGACGGAGACAGAGACAGAGACCGAGACGGAGACAGAGACAGGGACAGAGACAGAGGGAGAGACAGAGACAGAGACAGAGACAGAGACCGAGACAGAGGCAGAGACGGAGACAGAGACAGAGACAAAGACCGAGACAGAGACAGAGACAGAGACAGAGACAGAGACAGAGACAGAGACAGAGACAGAGACAGAGACACAGACAGAGACACAGACAGAGACACAGACAGAGACGGAGACAAAGACCGAGACAGAGACAGAGACAGAGACAGAGACAGAGACAGAGACAGAGACAGAGACAGAGACAGACACAGAGGCAGAGGCAGAGGCAGATGCAGAGACAGAGACGCAGACAGAGACAGAGACCGAGACGGAGACAGAGACAGGGACAGAGACAGAGGGAGAGACAGAGACAGAGACAGAGACAGAGACAGAGACAGAGACAGAGGCAGAGACAGAGACGGAGACAGAGACAGAGACCGAGACGGAGACAGAGACAGAGACAGAGACAGAGACGGAGGCAAAGACAGAGACAGAGTCAGAGACAGGGACAGAGGCAGAGACAGAGACAGAGGCAGAGTCAGAGACGGGGACAGGGACAGAGACAGAGACAGAGACAGAGACCGAGACAGGGACAGAGACAGAGACAGAGGCAGAGGCAGATGCAGAGACAGAGACAGAGACAGGGACAGAGACAGAGAGAGAGAGACATAGACAGAGACAGAGACAGAGACAGATGCAGAGGCAGAGACGGAGACGGAGACAGAGACAGAGACCAAGACGGAGACGGAGACAGAGACAGGCACGGGGTCAGAGACAGAGAGAGAGGCAGAGACAGAGGCAGAGACAGAGACAGAGACAGAGACAGAGACAGAGACAGAGACAGAGACAGAGACAGAGACAGAGGCAGAGACAGAGACAGAGACAGAGACAGGGACAGAGACAGAGGGAGAGACAGAGACAGAGACAGAGACAGAGACAGAGACAGAGGCAGAGGCAGAGACAGAGACAGAGACAGGGATAGAGACAGGGACAGAGACAGAGAGAGAGAGACAGAGACAGAGACAGAGACAGACACAGGGGCAGAGACAGAAACCGAGACAAAGACAGAGACAGAGACAGAGACGGAGGCAGAGGCAGAGGCAGAGACAGAGACGGAGACAGAGACAGAGACCGAGACGGAGACAGAGACAGAGGCAGAGGCAGAGACAGAGACAAAGACCGAGACAGGGACAGAGACAGAGACAGAGGCAGAGGCAGATGCAGAGACAGAGACAGAGGCAGAGGCAGAGGTAGAGACAGAGACAGAGACAGGGACAGAGACAGAGACAGAGACAGAGACAGGGGCAGAGGCAGAGGCAGAGACAGAGACGGAGACAGATACAGAGACCGAGACGGAGACAGAGACAGAGACCGAGACGGAGACAGAGACAGGGACAGAGACAGAGGGAGAGACAGAGACAGAGACAGAGACAGAGACAGAGACAGAGACAGAGGCAGAGACAGAGACGGAGACAGAGACAGAGACCGAGACGGAGACAGAGACAGAGACAGAGACAGAGACGGAGGCAAAGACAGAGACAGAGACAGAGTCAGAGACAGGGACAGAGGCAGAGACAGAGACAGAGGCAGAGACAGAGACAGAGACAGGGACAGAGACAGAGACAGAGGCAGAGGCAGAGGCAGAGACAGAGACGGAGACAGAGACAGAGACCGAGACGGAGACAGAGACAGAGACAGAGACGGAGACAAAGACCGAGACAGAGACAGAGACAGAGACAGAGACGGAGACGGAGGCAGAGACAGAGACCATGACGGAGACGGAGACAGAGACAGGGACAGGGTCAGAGACAGAGACAGAGACAGAGACAGAGACAGAGACAGAGACAGTGACAGAGGCAGAGGCAGAGACGGAGACGGAGACAGAGACAGAGACCGAGACGGAGACAGCGACAGAGACAGAGACAGAGACAGAGACAGAGACAGAGACAAAGGCCGAGTCAGAGACAGAGACAGAGACAGAGACAGAGACAGAGACAGAGACAGAGACGGAGACAAATACCGAGACAGAGACAGCGACAGAGACAGAGACAGAGACAAAGGCCGAGTCAGAGACAGAGACAGAGACAGAGACAGAGACAGAGACAGAGACAGAGACGGAGACAAATACCGAGACAGAGACAGCGACAGAGACAGAGTCAGAGACGGAGACAAATACCGAGACAGAGACAGTGACAGAGACAGAGACAGAGACAGAGACAGAGACAGAGACAGAGACAGGGACAGGGGCAGAGACAGAGACAGAGGCAGAGGCAGAGACAGAGACGGAGACAGAGACAGGGGAAGAGACAGAAACCGAGACAGAGACAATGACAGAGACAGGGACAGAGACAGAGACAGAGACAGAGACAGAGACAGGGACAGAGACAGAGACAGAGGCAGAGGCAGAGGCAGAGACAGAGACAGAGACAGAGACAGAGGCAGAGACAGAGACGGAGACAGAGACAGGGGAAGAGACAGAAACCGAGACAGAGACAATGACAGAGACAGAGACGGAGACGGAGACAGAGACAGGGACAGGGTCAGAGACAGAGACCGAGACGGAGACAGAGACAGAGACAGAGACAGAGACGGAGGCAAAGACAGAGACAGAGACAGAGTCAGAGACAGGGACAGAGGCAGAGACAGAGACAGAGGCAGAGTCAGAGACGGGGACAAGGACAGAGACAGAGACAGAGACAGAGACAGAGACAGAGACAGAGGCAGAGGCAGAGACAGAGACAGAGACAGAGACAGAGACAGAGACAGAGACAGAGACAGAGACAGAGACAGAGACAGAGACAGAGACAGAGACAGAGACAGAGACAGAGACAGAGACAGAGACAGAGACAGAGACAGAGACAGAGACAGAGGCAGAGGCAGATGCAGAGACAGAGACAGAGACAGGGACAGAGACAGAGAGAGATACAGAGACAGAGACACAGACAGAGACAAAGACCGAGACGGAGACAGAGACAGAGACAGAGACAGAGACGGAGGCAAAGACAGAGACAGAGTCAGAGACAGGGACAGAGGCAGAGACAGAGACAGAGGCAGAGTCAGAGACGGGGACAGGGACAGAGACAGAGACAGAGACAGAGACCGAGACAGGGACAGAGACAGAGACAGAGGCAGAGGCAGATGCAGAGACAGAGACAGAGACAGGGACAGAGACAGAGAGAGAGACAGAGACAGAGACAGAGACAGAGACAGATGCAGAGGCAGAGACGGAGACGGAGACGGAGACAGAGACAGAGACCAAGACGGAGACGGAGACAGAGACAGGCACGGGGTCAGAGACAGAGACAGAGGCAGAGACAGAGGCAGAGACAGAGACAGAGACAGAGACAGAGACAGAGACAGAGACAGAGACAGAGACAGAGACAGAGACAGAGACAGAGACAGAGACAGAGACAGAGACAGAGACAGAGACAGAGACAGAGACAGAGACAGAGACAGAGACAGAGACAGAGACAGAGACAGAGACAGAGACAGAGACAGAGACAGAGACAGAGACAGAGACAGAGGCAGAGGCAGAGGCAGAGACGGAGACGGAGACAGAGACAGAGACCAAGACGGAGACGGAAACAGAGACGGAGTCAGAGACAGAGACAGATACAGAGACAAAGACCGAGACAGAGGCAGAGACAGAGACAGAGACAGAGGCAGAGGCAGAGACAGAGACAGAGACAGGGACAGGGACAGTGACAGAGACAGAGACAGAGACTGATACAGAGACAAAGACCGAGACAGAGACAGAGACAGAGACTGAGACAGAGACAGAGACAGAGACAGAGACAGAGGCAGAGGCAGAGGCAGAGACGGAGACGGAGACAGAGACAGAGACCAAGACGGAGACGGAGACAGAGTCGGAGTCAGAGACAGAGACAGATACAGAGACAAAGACCGAGACAGAGGCAGAGACAGAGACAGGGACAGAGGCAGAGGCAGAGACAGAGACAGAGACAGGGACGGGGACAGTGACAGAGACAGAGACAGAGACTGATACAGAGACAAAGACCGAGACAGAGACAGAGACAGAGACTGAGACAGAGACAGAGACAGAGACAGAGACAGAGACAGAGGCAGAGGCAGAGGCAGAGGCAGAGGCAGAGACGGAGACGGAGACAGAGACAGAGACCAAGACGGAGACGGAGACAGAGTCGGAGTCAGAGACAGAGACAGATACAGAGACAAAGACCGAGACAGAGGCAGAGACGGAGACAGAGACAGAGACAGAGACAGAGACAGAGGCAGAGGCAGAGACAGAGACAGAAACAGGGACAGGGACAGTGACAGACACAGAGACAAAGACAGAGACAGAGACAGAAACAGAGACAAAGACGGAGACAAAGACAGACACAGAGACAGAGACAGAGACAGAGACAGAGGCAAAGGCAGAGGCAGAGACAGAGACGGAGACAGAGACAGAGACCGAGACGGAGACAGAGACAGAGACCGAGACGGAGACAGAGGCAGGGACAGAGACAGAGGGAGAGACAGAGACAGAGACAGAGACAGAGACAGAGACAGAGGCAGAGACAGAGACGGAGACAGAGACAGAGACCGAGACGGAGACAGAGACAGGGACAGAGACAGAGGGAGAGACAGAGACAGAGAGAGAGACAGAGACCGAGACAGAGGCAGAGACGGAGACAGAGACAGAGACAAAGACCGAGACAGAGACAGAGACAGAGACAGAGACAGAGACAGAGACAGAGACAGAGACAGAGACACAGACAGAGACAAAGACCGACACATGGACAGAGACAGAGACAGAGGCAGAGGCAGATGCAGAGACAGAGACAGAGACAGAGACAGAGACAGAGACAGAGACAGAGACAGAGACGGAGACAAATACCGAGACAGAGACAGTGACAGAGACAGAGACAGAGACAGAGACAGAGACAGAGACAGAGACAGAGACAGAGACAGAGACAGAGGCAGAGGGAGAGGCAGAGACAGAGACGGAGACAGAGACAGAGACCGAGACGGAGACAGAGACAGAGACACAGACAGAGACGGAGACAAAGACCGAGACAGAGACAGAGACAGAGACAGAGACAGAGACAGAGACAGAGACAGAGACAGAGACAGACACAGAGGCAGAGGCAGAGGCAGATGCAGAGACAGAGACGCAGACAGAGACAGAGACCGAGACGGAGACAGAGACAGGGACAGAGACAGAGGGAGAGACAGAGACAGAGACAGAGACAGAGACAGAGACAGAGGCAGAGACAGGGACGGAGACAGAGACAGAGACCGAGACGGAGACAGAGACAGAGACAGAGACAGAGACGGAGGCAAAGACAGAGACAGAGTCAGAGACAGGGACAGAGGCAGAGACAGAGACAGAGGCAGAGTCAGAGACGGGGACAGGGACAGAGACAGAGACAGAGACAGAGACCGAGACAGGGACAGAGACAGAGACAGAGGCAGAGGCAGATGCAGAGACAGAGACAGAGACAGGGACAGAGACAGAGAGAGAGACAGAGACAGAGACAGAGACAGAGACAGATGCAGAGGCAGAGACGGAGACGGAGACAGAGACAGAGACCAAGACGGAGACGGAGACAGAGACAGGCACGGGGTCAGAGACAGAGAGGGAGGCAGAGACAGAGGCAGAGACAGAGACAGAGACAGAGACAGAGACAGAGACAGAGACAGAGACAGAGACAGAGACAGAGGCAGAGACAGAGACAGAGACAGAGACAGAGACAGGGACAGAGACAGAGACAGAGACAGAGACAGAGACAGAGACAGAGACAGAGACAGAGACAGAGGCAGAGGCAGAGACAGAGACAGAGACAGGGATAGAGACAGGGACAGAGACAGAGAGAGAGAGACAGAGACAGAGACAGAGACAGACACAGGGGCAGAGACAGAAACCGAGACAAAGACAGAGACAGAGACAGAGACGGAGGCAGAGGCAGAGGCAGAGACAGAGACGGAGACAGAGACAGAGACCGAGACGGAGACAGAGAAGGAGGCAGAGGCAGAGACAGAGACAAAGACCGAGACAGGGACAGAGACAGAGACAGAGGCAGAGGCAGATGCAGAGACAGAGACAGAGGCAGAGGCAGAGGTAGAGACAGAGACAGAGACAGGGACAGAGACAGAGACAGAGACAGAGACAGGGGCAGAGGCAGAGGCAGAGACAGAGACGGAGACAGAGACAGAGACCGAGACGGAGACAGAGACAGAGACAGAGACCGAGACGGAGACAGAGACAGGGACAGAGACAGAGGGAGAGACAGAGACAGAGACAGAGACAGAGAGAGAGACAGAGGCAGAGACAGAGATGGAGACAGAGACCGAGACGGAGACAGAGACAGAGACAGAGACAGAGACGGAGGCAAAGACAGAGACAGAGACAGAGTCAGAGACAGGGACAGAGGCAGAGACAGGGACAGAGGCAGAGACAGAGACGGGGACAGGGACAGAGGCAGAGACAGAGGCAGAGGCAGATGCAGAGACAGAGACAGAGACAGAGACAGAGACAGAGACAGAGACGGAGACAAAGACCGAGACAGAGACAGAGACAGAGACAGAGACGGAGACGGAGGCAGAGACAGAGACCATGACGGAGACGGAGGCAGAGACAGAGACAGGGACAGAGACAGAGACAGAGGCAGAGGCAGAGGCAGAGACAGAGACAGAGACAGAGACAGAGGCAGAGACAGAGACGGAGACAGAGACAGGGGAAGAGACAGAAACCGAGACAGAGACAATGACAGAGACAGAGACGGAGACGGAGACAGAGACAGGGACAGGGTCAGAGACAGAGACCGAGACGGAGACAGAGACAGAGACAGAGACAGAGACGGAGGCAAAGACAGAGACAGAGACAGAGTCAGAGACAGGGACAGAGGCAGAGACAGAGACAGAGGCAGAGTCAGAGACGGGGACAAGGACAGAGACAGAGACAGAGACAGAGACAGAGACAGAGGCAGAGGCAGAGGCAGAGACAGAGACAGAGACAGAGACAGAGACAGAGACAGAGACAGAGACAGAGACAGAGAGAGAGACAGAGACAGAGACAGAGACAGAGACAGATGCAGAGGCAGAGACGGAGACGGAGACAGAGACAGAGACCAAGACGGAGACGGAGACAGAGACAGGCACGGGGTCAGAGACAGAGACAGAGGCAGAGACAGAGGCAGAGACAGAGACAGAGACAGAGACAGAGACAGAGACAGAGACAGAGACAGAGACAGAGACAGAGACAGAGACAGAGACAGAGACAGAGACAGAGACAGAGACAGAGACAGAGACAGAGACAGAGACAGAGACAGAGACAGAGACAGAGACAGAGACAGAGACAGAGACAGAGACAGAGACAGAGACAGAGACAGAGACAGAGACAGAGACAGAGACAGAGACAGAGACAGAGACAGAGACAGAGACAGAGACAGAGACAGAGACAGAGACAGAGACAGAGACAGAGACAGAGACAGAGACAGAGACAGAGACAGAGACAGAGACAGAGACAGAGACAGGGACAGAGACAGAGACAGAGACAGAGACAGAGACAGAGACAGAGACAGAGACAGAGACAGAGACAGAGACAGAGGCAGAGGCAGAGGCAGAGACGGAGACGCAGACAGAGACAGAGACCAAGACGGAGACGGAAACAGAGACGGAGTCAGAGACAGAGACAGATACAGAGACAAAGACCGAGACAGAGGCAGAGACAGAGACAGAGACAGAGGCAGAGGCAGAGACAGAGACAGAGACAGGGACAGGGACAGTGACAGAGACAGAGACAGAGACTGATACAGAGACAAAGACCGAGACAGAGACAGAGACAGAGACTGAGACAGAGACAGAGACAGAGACAGAGACAGAGGCAGAGGCAGAGGCAGAGACGGAGACGGAGACAGAGACAGAGACAGAGACAGAGACAGAGGCAGAGGCAGAGACAGAGACAGAAACAGGGACAGGGACAGTGACAGACACAGAGACAAAGACAGAGACAGTGACAGAAACAGAGACAAAGACGGAGACAAAGACAGACACAGAGACAGAGACAGAGGCAAAGGCAGAGGCAGAGACAGAGACGGAGACAGAGACAGAGACCGAGACTGAGACAGAGAAAGAGACAGAGACAGAGACAGAGACGGAGACAAATACCGAGACAGAGGCAGCGACAGAGACAGAGACAGAGACAGAGACAGAGACGGAGACAGAGACAGAGACAGAGACAGAGACACAGACAGAGACAAAGACCGACACAGGGACAGAGACAGAGACAGAGGCAGAGGCAGATGCAGAGACAGAGACAGAGACAGGGACAGAGACAGAGAGAGAGACAGAGACAGAGACACAGACAGAGGCAGAGGCAGAGGCAGAGACCGAGACGGAGACAGAGACAGAGACAGAGACAGAGACGGAGACAAAGACCGAGACAGAGACAGAGACAGAGACAGAGACAGAGACAGAGACAGAGACAGAGACAGAGACAGAGACAGAGCCAGAGACGGGGACAGGGACAGGGACAGGGACAGGACAGGGACAAGGACAGCAAGAGGGACAGCGACAGGCAGCGGGTCAGAGACAGAGACAGCGGCAGAGGCAGAGGCAGATGCAGGGACAGAGACAGGGCCAAAGGCAGAGGCAGAGACAGAGACAGGAGCAGAGACAGGGGCAGAGGCAGAAGTTGAGACAGAGACAGAGACCAAGACCGAGACCGGACCGAGACAGAGACGGAGGCCGAGGCAGCGACAGAGGCAGAGACAGAGGCAGAGACAGAGACAGCGACAGAGACAGAGGCAGAGACAGAGACAGAGGCAGAGACAGAGACAGAGACAGAGACAGAGACAGAGACAGAGGCAGAGGCAGACGCAGAGGCAGAGACGGAGACGGAGGCAGAGACGTAGACGGAGGCTGAGACAGAGATAGGGACAGGGTCAGAGACAGAGACAGAGACAGAGACAGAGGCAGAGCCAGAGACAGAGACAGAGGCAGACACAGGGGCAGAGACAGAAACCGAGACAAAGACAGAGACAGAGACAGAGACGGAGGCAGAGGCAGAGGCAGAGACAGAGACGGAGACAGAGACAGAGACCGAGACGGAGACAGAGACAGAGACAGAGACAGAGACGGAGACAAAGACCGAGACAGAGACAGAGTCAGTGACAGGGACAGAGACAGAGACAGAGACAGAGACAGAGTCAGAGACGAGGACAGGGACAGGGACAGGACAGGGACAAGGACAGCAAGAGGGACAGGGACAGGCAGCGGGTCAGAGACAGAGACAGAGGCAGAGGCAGAGCAGATGCTAGGACAGAGACAGGGCCAAAGGCAGAGGCAGGGACAGAGACAGGAGTAGAGACAGAGACAGAGGCAGAGGCAGCGGCAGAGATGGAGGCAGCGGCAGAGACGGAGACGGAGACAGAGACAGAGACCAAGACGGAGACGGAGACAGAGACAGGCACGGGGTCAGAGACAGAGACAGAGACAGAGACGGAGGCAGAGGCAGAGACAGAGACAGAGACAGAGACAGGGATAGAGACAGGGACAGAGACAGAGAGAGAGACAGAGACAGAGACAGAGACAGAGACAGAGACAGAGACAGAGACAGAGACAGAGACAGAGACAGAGACAGAGACAGAGACAGAGACAGAGACAGAGACAGAGACAGAGACAGAGACAGAGACAGAGACAGAGACAGAGACAGAGACAGAGACAGAGACAGAGACAGAGACAGAGACAGAGGCAGGGGCAGAGACGGAGACGGAGACAGAGACAGAGACCAAGACGGAGACGGAGACAGAGACGGAGTCAGAGACAGAGACGGATACAGAGACAAAGACTGAGACAGAGGCAGAGACAGAGACAGAGACAGAGACAGAGGCAGAGGCAGAGACAGAGACAGAGACAGGGACAGGGACAGTGGCAGAGACAGAGACAGAGACTGATACAGAGACAAAGATCGAGACAGAGACGGAGACAAAGACAGACACAGAGACAGAGACAGAGACAGAGGCAAAGGCAGAGGCAGAGACAGAGACGGAGACAGAGACAGAGACCGAGACGGAGACAGAGACAGAGACAGAGACAGAGACGGAGACAAATACCGAGACAGAGACAGCGACAGAGACAGAGACAGAGAAGGAGACAGAGACAGAGACAGAGACAGAGACAGAGACAGAGACAGAGACAGAGACAGAGACAGAGACAGAGACAGAGACAGAGACAGAGGCAGAGACAGAGACAGAGACAGAGACAGAGACAGAGACGGAGGCAGAGGCAGAGACGGAGCCGGAGACAGAAACAGAGACCAAGTCGGAGACGGAGACAGAGACACAGACAGAGACAGAGACAGAGACAGAGACGGAGACAGAGACAGAGACCGAGACGGAGACAGAGACAGAGACAGAGACAGAGACAGAGACGGAGACAAATACCGAGACAGAGACGGCGACAGAGACAGAGACAGAGACGGAGACAAAGACCGAGACAGAGACAGAGTCAGTGACAGGGACAGAGACAGAGACAGAGACAGAGACAGAGTCAGAGACGGGGACAGGGACAGGGACAGGACAGGGACAAGGACAGCAAGAGGGACAGGGACAGGCAGCGGGTCAGAGACAGAGACAGAGGCAGAGGCAGAGCAGATGCTGGGACAGAGACAGGGCCAAAGGCAGAGGCAGAGACAGAGACAGGAGCAGAGACAGGGGCAGAGGCAGAGGTTGAGACAGAGACAGAGACCAAGACCGAGACCGGACCGAGACAGAGACGGAGGCCGAGACAGAGACAGAGGCAGAGACAGAGGCAGAGACAGAGACAGCGACAGAGACAGAGCCAGAGACAGAGACAGAGACAGAGGCAGAGGCAGCGGCAGAGACGGAGACAGAGACTGAGACAGAGACAGAGACAGAGGCAGAGGCAGCGGCGGAGACGGAGACGGAGACAGAGACAGAGACCAAGACGGAGACGGAGACAGAGACAGGCACGGGGTCAGAGACAGAGACAGAGACAGAGACAGAGACAGAGGCAGAGGCAGAGACAGAGACAGAGACAGAGACAGGGATAGAGACAGGGACAGAGACAGAGAGAGAGACAGAGACAGAGACAGAGACAGAGACAGAGACAGAGACAGAGACAGAGACAGAGACAGAGACAGAGACAGAGACTGATACAGAGACAAATACCGAGACAGAGACAGAGACAGAGACAGAGACAGAGACAGAGACAGTGACAGAGGCAGAGGCAGAGACGGAGACGGAGACAGAGACAGTGACAGAGGCAGAGGCAGAGACGGAGACAGAGACAGAGACAGAGACAGAGACAGAGACAGGGACAGGGGCAGAGACAGAGACAGAGGCAGAGGCAGAGACAGAGACGGAGACAGAGACAGAGACCGAGACGGAGACAGAGACAGAGACAGAGACAGAGACGGAGACAAAGACCGAGACAGAGACAGAGACAGAGACAGAGACAGAGACAGAGGCAGAGACAGACACAGAGGCAGAGGCAGAGGCAGATGCAGAGACAGAGACGCAGACAGAGACAGAGACCGAGACGGAGACAGAGACAGGGACAGAGACAGAGGGAGAGACAGAGACAGAGGCAGAGACAGAGACAGAGACAGCGGCAGAGACAGAGACGGAGACAGAGACAGGGGAAGAGACAGAAACCGAGACAGAGACAATGACAGAGACAGAGACGGAGACGGAGACAGAGACAGGGACAGGGTCAGAGACAGAGACCGAGACGGAGACAGAGACAGAGACAGAGACAGAGACGGAGGCAAAGACAGAGACAGAGACAGAGTCAGAGACAGGGACAGAGGCAGAGACAGAGACAGAGGCAGAGTCAGAGACGGGGACAAGGACAGAGACAGAGACAGAGACAGAGACAGAGGCAGAGGCAGAGACAGAGACAGAGACAGAGACAGAGACAGAGACAGAGACAGAGACAGAGACAGAGACAGAGGCAGAGGCAGAGACGGAGACGAAGGCAGAGACAGAGACCAAGACGGAGACGGAGACAGAGACAGGGACAGGGTCAGAGACAGAGACAGAGACCGAGACGGAGACAGCGACAGAGACAGAGACAGAGACAGAGACAGAGACACAGACAGAGACAGAGACAGAGACAGAGACAGAGACAGAGACAGAGACAAAGACCGAGACAGGGACAGAGACAGAGACAGAGGCAGAGGCAGATGCAGAGACAGAGACAGGGACAGGGACAGTGACAGAGACAGAGACAGAGACTGATACAGAGACAAATACCGAGACAGAGACAGAGACAGAGACAGAGACAGAGACAGAGACGGAGACAAATACCGAGACAGAGACAGTGACAGAGACAGAGACAGAGACAGAGACAGAGACAGAGACAGAGACAGAGACAGAGACAGAGACAGAGACAGAGGCAGAGGGAGAGGCAGAGACAGAGACGGAGACAGAGACAGAGACCGAGACGGAGACAGAGACAGAGACAGAGACAGAGACGGAGACAAAGGCCGAGACAGAGACAGAGACAGGGACAGAGACAGAGACAGAGACAGAGACAGACACAGAGGCAGAGGCAGAGGCAGATGCAGAGACAGAGACGCAGACAGAGACAGAGACCGAGACGGAGACAGAGACAGGGACAGAGACAGAGGGAGAGACAGAGACAGAGTAGAGACAGAGACAGAGACAGAGACAGAGGCAGAGACAGAGACGGAGACAGAGACAGAGACCGAGACGGAGACAGAGACAGAGACAGAGACAGAGACGGAGGCAAAGACAGAGACAGAGTCAGAGACAGGGACAGAGGCAGAGACAGAGACAGAGGCAGAGTCAGAGACGGGGACAGGGACAGAGACAGAGACAGAGACAGAGACCGAGACAGGGACAGAGACAGAGACAGAGGCAGAGGCAGATGCAGAGACAGAGACAGGGACAGGGACAGTGACAGAGACCCGAGACAGAGACTGATACAGAGACAAAGACCGAGACAGAGACCGAGACAGAGACAGAGACAGAGACGGAGACAAATACCGAGACAGAGACAGTGACAGAGACAGAGACAGAGACAGAGACAGAGACAGAGACAGAGACAGAGACAGAGGCAGAGGCAGAGGTAGAGACAGAGACAGAGACAGGGACAGAGACAGAGAGAGAGACAGAGACAGAGACAGAGACAGGGGCAGAGGCAGAGGCAGAGACAGAGACGGAGATAGAGACAGAGACGGAGACGGAGGCAGAGACAGAGACCATGACGGAGACGGAGACAGACACAGGGACAGGGTCAGAGACAGAGACAGAGACAGAGACAGGGACAGAGACAGAGACAGTGACAGAGGCAGAGGCAGAGACGGAGACGGAGACAGAGACAGTGACAGAGGCAGAGGCAGAGACGGAGACAGAGACAGAGACAGAGACAGAGACAGAGACAGGGACAGGGGCAGAGACAGAGACAGAGGCAGAGGCAGAGACAGAGACGGAGACAGAGACAGAGACCGAGACGGAGACAGAGACAGAGACAGAGACAGAGACGGAGACAAAGACCGAGACAGAGACAGAGACAGAGACAGAGACAGAGACAGAGACAGAGACAGACACAGAGGCAGAGGCAGAGGCAGATGCAGAGACAGAGACGCAGACAGAGACAGAGACCGAGACGGAGACAGAGACAGGGACAGAGACAGAGGGA
>CAMAOD020000088.1:4005000-4007500 GCA_945859595.2 Megachile willughbiella | reverse complement strand
AGAGACAGAGACAGTGACAGAGGCAGAGGCAGAGACGGAGACGGAGACAGAGACAGTGACAGAGGCAGAGGCAGAGACGGAGACAGAGACAGAGACAGAGACAGAGACAGAGACAGGGACAGGGGCAGAGACAGAGACAGAGGCAGAGGCAGAGACAGAGACGGAGACAGAGACAGAGACCGAGACGGAGACAGAGACAGAGACAGAGACAGAGACGGAGACAAAGACCGAGACAGAGACAGAGACAGAGACAGAGACAGAGACAGAGGCAGAGACAGACACAGAGGCAGAGGCAGAGGCAGATGCAGAGACAGAGACGCAGACAGAGACAGAGACCGAGACGGAGACAGAGACAGGGACAGAGACAGAGGGAGAGACAGAGACAGAGGCAGAGACAGAGACAGAGACAGCGGCAGAGACAGAGACGGAGACAGAGACAGGGGAAGAGACAGAAACCGAGACAGAGACAATGACAGAGACAGAGACGGAGACGGAGACAGAGACAGGGACAGGGTCAGAGACAGAGACCGAGACGGAGACAGAGACAGAGACAGAGACAGAGACGGAGGCAAAGACAGAGACAGAGACAGAGTCAGAGACAGGGACAGAGGCAGAGACAGAGACAGAGGCAGAGTCAGAGACGGGGACAAGGACAGAGACAGAGACAGAGACAGAGACAGAGGCAGAGGCAGAGACAGAGACAGAGACAGAGACAGAGACAGAGACAGAGACAGAGACAGAGACAGAGACAGAGGCAGAGGCAGAGACGGAGACGAAGGCAGATACAGAGACCAAGACGGAGACGGAGACAGAGACAGGGACAGGGTCAGAGACAGAGACAGAGACCGAGACGGAGACAGCGACAGAGACAGAGACAGAGACAGAGACAGAGACACAGACAGAGACAGAGACAGAGACAGAGACAGAGACAGAGACAAAGACCGAGACAGGGACAGAGACAGAGACAGAGGCAGAGGCAGATGCAGAGACAGAGACAGGGACAGGGACAGTGACAGAGACAGAGACAGAGACTGATACAGAGACAAATACCGAGACAGAGACAGAGACAGAGACAGAGACAGAGACAGAGACGGAGACAAATACCGAGACAGAGACAGTGACAGAGACAGAGACAGAGACAGAGACAGAGACAGAGACAGAGACAGAGACAGAGACAGAGACAGAGGCAGAGGGAGAGGCAGAGACAGAGACGGAGACAGAGACAGAGACCGAGACGGAGACAGAGACAGAGACAGAGACAGAGACGGAGACAAAGGCCGAGACAGAGACAGAGACAGGGACAGAGACAGAGACAGAGACAGAGACAGACACAGAGGCAGAGGCAGAGGCAGATGCAGAGACAGAGACGCAGACAGAGACAGAGACCGAGACGGAGACAGAGACAGGGACAGAGACAGAGGGAGAGACAGAGACAGAGTAGAGACAGAGACAGAGACAGAGACAGAGGCAGAGACAGAGACGGAGACAGAGACAGAGACCGAGACGGAGACAGAGACAGAGACAGAGACAGAGACGGAGGCAAAGACAGAGACAGAGTCAGAGACAGGGACAGAGGCAGAGACAGAGACAGAGGCAGAGTCAGAGACGGGGACAGGGACAGAGACAGAGACAGAGACAGAGACCGAGACAGGGACAGAGACAGAGACAGAGGCAGAGGCAGATGCAGAGACAGAGACAGGGACAGGGACAGTGACAGAGACAGAGACAGAGACTGATACAGAGACAAATACCGAGACAGAGACAGAGACAGAGACAGAGACAGAGACAGAGACGGAGACAAATACCGAGACAGAGACAGTGACAGAGACAGAGACAGAGACAGAGACAGAGACAGAGACAGAGACAGAGACAGAGACAGAGACAGAGACAGAGGCAGAGGGAGAGGCAGAGACAGAGACGGAGACAGAGACAGAGACCGAGACGGAGACAGAGACAGAGACAGAGACAGAGACGGAGACAAAGACCGAGACAGAGACAGAGACAGAGACAGAGACAGAGACAGAGACAGAGACAGAGACAGACACAGAGGCAGAGGCAGAGGCAGATGCAGAGACAGAGACGCAGACAGAGACAGAGACCGAGACGGAGACAGAGACAGGGACAGAGACAGAGGGAGAGACAGAGACAGAGACAGAGACAGAGACAGAGACAGAGGCAGAGACAGAGACGGAGACAGAGACAGAGACCGAGACGGAGACAGAGACAGAGACAGAGACAGAGACGGAGGCAAAGACAGAGACAGAGTCAGAGACAGGGACAGAGGCAGAGACAGAGACAGAGGCAGAGTCAGAGACGGGGACAGGGACAGAGACAGAGACAGAGACAGAGACCGAGACAGGGACAGAGACAGAGACAGAGGCAGAGGCAGATGCAGAGACAGAGACAGAGACAGGGACAGAGACAGAGAGAGAGACAGAGACAGAGACAGAGACAGAGACAGATGCAGAGGCAGAGACGGAGACGGAGACAGAGACAGAGA
>CAMAOD020000088.1:3995000-4000000 GCA_945859595.2 Megachile willughbiella | reverse complement strand
GACAGAGACCGAGACAGAGACAGAGACAGAGACAGAGACACAGACAGAGACAAAGACCGAGACAGAGACAGAGACAGAGACAGAGGCAGAGGCAGATGCAGAGACAGAGACAGAGACAGAGACAGGGACAGAGACAGAGAGAGAGACAGAGACAGAGACACAGACAGAGGCAGAGGCAGAGGCAGAGACAGAGACAGAGACAGGGACAGGGACAGTGACAGAGACAGAGACAGAGACAGGGACTGATAAAGAGACAAAGACCGAGACAGAGACAGAGACAGAGACAGAGACAGAGACGGAGACAAATACCGAGACAGAGACAGTGACAGAGACAGAGACAGAGACAGAGACAGGGACAGAGACAGAGACAGAGGCAGAGGCAGAGGCAGAGACAGAGACGGAGACAGAGACAGAGACCGAGACGGAGACAGAGACAGAGACAGAGACGGAGACAAAGACCGAGACAGAGACAGAGACAGAGACAGAGACGGAGACGGAGGCAGAGACAGAGACCATGACGGAGACGGAGACAGAGACAGGGACAGGGTCAGAGACAGAGACAGAGACAGAGACAGAGACAGAGACAGAGACAGAGACAGTGACAGAGGCAGAGGCAGAGACGGAGACGGAGACAGAGACAGAGACCGAGACGGAGACAGCGACAGAGACAGAGACAGAGACAGAGACAGAGACAAAGACCGAGACAGAGACAGAGACAGAGACAGAGACAGAGACAGAGACAGAGACAGAGACAGAGACGGAGACAAATACCGAGACAGAGGCAGCGACAGAGACAGAGTCAGAGACGGAGACAAATACCGAGACAGAGACAGTGACAGAGACAGAGACAGAGACAGAGACAGAGACAGAGACAGGGACAGGGGCAGAGACAGAGACAGAGGCAGAGGCAGAGACAGAGACGGAGACAGAGACAGAGACCGAGACGGAGACAGAGACAGAGACAGAGACAGAGACGGAGACAAAGACCGAGACAGAGACAGAGACAGAGACAGAGACAGAGACAGAGACAGACACAGAGGCAGAGGCAGAGGCAGATGCAGAGACAGAGACGCAGACAGAGACAGAGACCGGGACGGAGACAGAGACAGGGACAGAGACAGAGGGAGAGACAGAGACAGAGACAGAGACAGAGACAGAGACAGCGGCAGAGACAGAGACGGAGACAGAGACAGGGGAAGAGACAGAAACCGAGACAGAGACAATGACAGAGACAGAGACGGAGACGGAGACAGAGACAGAGGCAGAGACAGAGACAGAGACAGAGACAGAGACAGAGACAGAGACAGAGACAGAGACAGAGACAGAGACAGAGACAGAGACAGAGACAGAGACCGAGACAGAGACAGAGACAGAGACAGAGACAGAGACACAGACAGAGACAAAGACCGAGACAGAGACAGAGACAGAGACAGAGGCAGAGACAGAGACAGAGACAGAGACAGAGACAGAGACCGAGACAGAGACAGAGACAGAGACAGAGACACAGACAGAGACAAAGACCGAGACAGAGACAGAGACAGAGACAGAGGCAGAGGCAGATGCAGAGACAGAGACAGAGACAGAGACAGGGACAGAGACAGAGAGAGAGACAGAGACAGAGACACAGACAGAGACAAAGACCGAGACGGAGACAGAGACAGAGACAGAGACAGAGACGGAGGCAAAGACAGAGACAGAGTCAGGGACAGGGACAGAGGCAGAGACAGAGACAGAGGCAGAGTCAGAGACGGGGACAGGGACAGAGACAGAGACAGAGACAGAGACCGAGACAGGGACAGAGACAGAGACAGAGGCAGAGGCAGATGCAGAGACAGAGACAGAGACAGAGACAGAGGCAGAGGCAGAGGCAGAGACGGAGACGGAGACAGAGACAGAGACCAAGACGGAGACGGAAACAGAGACGGAGTCAGAGACAGAGACAGATACAGAGACAAAGACCGAGACAGAGGCAGAGGCAGAGACAGAGACAGAGGCAGAGGCAGAGACAGAGACAGAGACAGGGACAGGGACAGTGACAGAGACAGAGACAGAGACTGATACAGAGACAAAGACCGAGACAGAGACAGAGACAGAGACTGAGACAGAGACAGAGACAGAGACAGAGACAGAGGCAGAGGCAGAGGCAGAGGCAGAGGCAGAGACGGAGACGGAGACAGAGACAGAGACCAAGACGGAGACGGAGACAGAGTCGGAGTCAGAGACAGAGACAGATACAGAGACAAAGACCGAGACAGAGGCAGAGACGGAGACAGAGACAGAGACAGAGACAGAGACAGAGGCAGAGGCAGAGACAGAGACAGAAACAGGGACAGGGACAGTGACAGACACAGAGACAAAGACAGAGACAGAGACAGAAACAGAGACAAAGACGGAGACAAAGACAGACACAGAGACAGAGACAGAGACAGAGACAGAGGCAAAGGCAGAGGCAGAGACAGAGACGGAGACAGAGACAGAGACCGAGACGGAGACAGAGACAGAGACCGAGACGGAGACAGAGACAGGGACAGAGACAGAGGGAGAGACAGAGACAGAGACAGAGACAGAGACAGAGACAGAGGCAGAGACAGAGACGGAGACAGAGACAGAGACCGAGACGGAGACAGAGACAGGGACAGAGACAGAGGGAGAGACAGAGACAGAGACAGAGACAGAGACCGAGACAGAGGCAGAGACGGAGACAGAGACAGAGACAAAGACCGAGACAGAGACAGAGACAGAGACAGAGACAGAGACAGAGACAGAGACAGAGACAGAGACAGAGGCAGAGGCAGATGCAGAGACAGAGACAGAGACAGAGACAGAGGCAGAGGCAGATGCAGAGACAGAGACAGAGACAGAGACAGAGACAGAGACAGAGACAGAGACGGAGACAAATACCGAGACAGAGACAGTGACAGAGACAGAGACAGAGACAGAGACAGAGACAGAGACAGAGACAGAGACAGAGACAGAGACAGAGACAGAGGCAGAGGGAGAGGCAGAGACAGAGACGGAGACAGAGACAGAGACCGAGACGGAGACAGAGACAGAGACACAGACAGAGACGGAGACAAAGACCGAGACAGAGACAGAGACAGAGACAGAGACAGAGACAGAGACAGAGACAGAGACAGACACAGAGGCAGAGGCAGAGGCAGATGCAGAGACAGAGACGCAGACAGAGACAGAGACCGAGACGGAGACAGAGACAGGGACAGAGACAGAGACAGGGACAGAGGCAGAGACAGAGACAGAGGCAGAGTCAGAGACGGGGACAGGGACAGAGACAGAGACAGAGACAGAGACCGAGACAGGGACAGAGACAGAGAGAGAGACAGAGACAGAGACAGAGACAGAGACAGAGACAGATGCAGAGGCAGAGACGGAGACGGAGACAGAGACAGAGACCAAGACGGAGACGGAGACAGAGACAGGCACGGGGTCAGAGACAGAGAGAGAGGCAGAGACAGAGGCAGAGACAGAGACAGAGACAGAGACAGAGACAGAGACAGAGACAGAGACAGAGACAGAGGCAGAGACAGAGACAGAGACAGAGACAGGCACAGAGACAGAGGGAGAGACAGAGACAGAGACAGAGACAGAGACAGAGACAGAGGCAGAGGCAGAGACAGAGACAGAGACAGGGATAGAGACAGGGACAGAGACAGAGAGAGAGAGACAGAGACAGAGACAGAGACAGACACAGGGGCAGAGACAGAAACCGAGACAAAGACAGAGACAGAGACAGAGACGGAGGCAGAGGCAGAGGCAGAGACAGAGACGGAGACAGAGACAGAGACCGAGACGGAGACAGAGACAGAGGCAGAGGCAGAGACAGAGACAAAGACCGAGACAGGGACAGAGACAGAGACAGAGGCAGAGGCAGATGCAGAGACAGAGACAGAGGCAGAGGCAGAGGTAGAGACAGAGACAGAGACAGGGACAGAGACAGAGACAGAGACAGAGACAGAGACAGGGGCAGAGGCAGAGGCAGAGACAGAGACGGAGACAGATACAGAGACCGAGACGGAGACAGAGACAGAGACCGAGACGGAGACAGAGACAGGGACAGAGACAGACGGAGAGACAGAGACAGAGACAGAGACAGAGACAGAGACAGAGGCAGAGACAGAGACGGAGACAGAGACAGAGACCGAGACGGAGACAGAGACAGAGACAGAGACAGAGACGGAGGCAAAGACAGAGACAGAGACAGAGTCAGAGACAGGGACAGAGGCAGAGACAGAGACAGAGGCAGAGACAGAGACGGGGACAGGGACAGAGACAGAGACAGAGACAGAGGCAGAGGCAGATGCAGAGACAGAGACAGAGACAGGGACAGAGACAGAGAGAGAGACAGAGACAGAGACACAGACAGAGGCAGAGGCAGAGGCAGAGACAGAGACAGAGACAGGGACAGGGACAGTGACAGAGACAGAGACAGAGACAGAGACTGATAAAGAGACAAAGACCGAGACAGAGACAGAGACAGAGACAGAGACAGAGACGGAGACAAATACCGAGACAGAGACAGTGACAGAGACAGAGACAGAGACAGAGACAGAGACAGAGACAGAGACAGGGACAGAGACAGAGACAGAGGCAGAGGCAGAGGCAGAGACAGAGACGGAGACAGAGACAGAGACCGAGACGGAGACAGAGACAGAGACAGAGACAGAGACGGAGACAAAGACCGAGACAGAGACAGAGACAGAGACAGAGACAGAGACAGAGACAGAGACAGACACAGAGGCAGAGGCAGAGGCAGATGCAGAGACAGAGACGCAGACAGAGACAGAGACCGAGACGGAGACAGAGACAGGGACAGAGACAGAGGGAGAGACAGAGACAGAGACAGAGACAGAGACAGAGACAGAGGCAGAGGCAGAGACGGAGACGAAGGCAGAGACAGAGACCAAGACGGAGACGGAGACAGAGACAGGGACAGGGTCAGAGACAGAGACAGAGACCGAGACGGAGACAGCGACAGAGACAGA
>CAMAOD020000088.1:3945000-3992500 GCA_945859595.2 Megachile willughbiella | reverse complement strand
CAGAGACAGAGACCGAGACGGAGACAGAGACAGAGACAGAGACAGAGACGGAGGCAAAGACAGAGACAGAGACAGAGTCAGAGACAGGGACAGAGGCAGAGACAGAGACAGAGGCAGAGTCAGAGACGGGGACAAGGACAGAGACAGAGACAGAGACAGAGACAGAGGCAGAGGCAGAGACAGAGACAGAGACAGAGACAGAGACAGAGACAGAGACAGAGACAGAGACAGAGGCAGAGGCAGAGACGGAGACGAAGGCAGAGACAGAGACCAAGACGGAGACGGAGACAGAGACAGGGTCAGGGTCAGAGACAGAGACAGAGACCGAGACGGAGACAGCGACAGAGACAGAGACAGAGACAGAGACAGAGACAGAGACAGAGACAGAGACACAGACAGAGACAGAGACAGAGACAGAGACAGAGACAGAGACAAAGACCGAGACAGGGACAGAGACAGAGACAGAGGCAGAGGCAGATGCAGAGACAGAGACAGGGACAGGGACAGAGACAGAGACAGAGACAGAGACAGAGACAGAGACAGAGGCAGAGGGAGAGGCAGAGACAGAGACGGAGACAGAGACAGAGACCGAGACGGAGACAGAGACAGAGACAGAGACAGAGACGGAGACAAAGACCGAGACAGAGACAGAGACAGAGACAGAGACAGAGACAGAGACAGAGACAGACACAGAGGCAGAGGCAGAGGCAGATGCAGAGACAGAGACGCAGACAGAGACAGAGACCGAGACGGAGACAGAGACAGGGACAGAGACAGAGGGAGAGACAGAGACAGAGACAGAGACAGAGACAGAGACAGAGGCAGAGACAGAGACGGAGACAGAGACAGAGACCGAGACGGAGACAGAGACAGAGACAGAGACAGAGACGGAGGCAAAGACAGAGACAGAGTCAGAGACAGGGACAGAGGCAGAGACAGAGGCAGAGGCAGAGTCAGAGACGGGGACAGGGACAGAGACAGAGACAGAGACAGAGACCGAGACAGGGACAGAGACGGAGACAGAGGCAGAGGCAGATGCAGAGACAGAGACAGAGACAGGGACAGAGACAGAGAGAGAGACAGAGACAGAGACAGAGACAGAGACAGAGACAGAGACAGAGACAGATGCAGAGGCAGAGACGGAGACGGAGACAGAGACAGAGACCGAGACGGAGACAGAGACAGAGACCGAGACGGAGACAGAGACAGGGACAGAGACAGAGGGAGAGACAGAGACAGAGACAGAGACAGAGACAGAGACAGAGACAGAGGCAGAGACAGAGACGGAGACAGAGACAGAGACCGAGACGGAGACAGAGACAGAGACAGAGACAGAGACGGAGGCAAAGACAGAGACAGAGACACAGTCAGAGACAGGGACAGAGGCAGAGACAGAGACAGAGGCAGAGACAGAGACGGGGACAGGGACAGAGACAGAGACAGAGGCAGAGGCAGATGCAGAGACAGAGACAGAGACAGGGACAGAGACAGAGAGAGAGACAGAGACAGAGACACAGACAGGGACTGATAAAGAGACAAAGACCGAGACAGAGACAGAGACAGAGACAGAGACAGAGACGGAGACAAATACCGAGACAGAGACAGTGACAGAGACAGAGACAGAGACAGAGACAGAGACAGAGACAGGGACAGAGACAGAGACAGAGGCAGAGGCAGAGGCAGAGACAGAGACGGAGACAGAGACAGAGACAGAGACAGAGACAGAGACCGAGACAGGGACAGAGACAGAGACAGAGGCAGAGGCAGATGCAGAGACAGAGACAGAGACAGGGACAGAGACAGAGAGAGAGACAGAGACAGAGACAGAGACAGAGACAGAGACAGATGCAGAGGCAGAGACGGAGACGGAGACAGAGACAGAGACCAAGACGGAGACGGAGACAGAGACAGGAACGGGGTCAGAGACAGAGAGAGAGGCAGAGACAGAGGCAGGGACAGAGACAGAGACAGAGACAGAGACAGAGACAGAGACAGAGACAGAGACAGAGACAGAGACAGAGACAGAGACAGAGACAGAGACAGAGACAGAGACAGAGACAGAGACAGGGACAGAGACAGAGGGAGAGACAGAGACAGAGACAGAGACAGAGACAGAGACAGAGGCAGAGGCAGAGACAGAGACAGAGACAGGGATAGAGACAGGGACAGAGACAGAGACAGAGAGAGAGAGACAGAGACAGAGACAGAGACAGACACAGGGGCAGAGACAGAAACCGAGACAAAGACAGAGACAGAGACAGAGACGGAGGCAGAGGCAGAGGCAGAGACAGAGACGGAGACAGAGACAGAGACCGAGACGGAGACAGAGACAGAGGCAGAGGCAGAGACAGAGACAAAGACCGAGACAGGGACAGAGACAGAGACAGAGGCAGAGGCAGATGCAGAGACAGAGACAGAGGCAGAGGCAGAGGTAGAGACAGAGACAGAGACATGGACAGAGACAGAGAGAGAGACAGAGACAGAGACAGAGACAGGGGCAGAGGCGGAGGCAGAGACAGAGACGGAGACAGAGACAGAGACCGAGACGGAGACAGAGACAGAGACCGAGACGGAGACAGAGACAGGGACAGAGACAGAGGGAGAGACAGAGACAGAGACAGAGACAGAGACAGAGACAGAGGCAGAGACAGAGACGGAGACAGAGACAGAGACCGAGACGGAGACAGAGACAGAGACAGAGACAGAGACGGAGGCAAAGACAGAGACAGAGACACAGTCAGAGACAGGGACAGAGGCAGAGACAGAGACAGAGGCAGAGACAGAGACGGGGACAGGGACAGAGACAGAGACAGAGGCAGAGGCAGATGCAGAGACAGAGACAGAGACAGAGACAGAGACAGAGACAGAGACGGAGACAAATACCGAGACAGAGACAGTGACAGAGACAGAGACAGAGACAGAGACAGAGACAGAGACAGAGACAGAGACAGAGACAGGGACAGAGACAGAGACAGAGGCAGAGGCAGAGGCAGAGACAGAGACGGAGACAGAGACAGAGACCGAGACGGAGACAGAGACAGAGACAGAGACGGAGACAGCGGCAGAGGCAGAGACGGAGACAGAGACAGGGGAAGAGACAGAAACCGAGACAGAGACAATGACAGAGACAGAGACGGAGACGGAGACAGAGACAGAGGCAGAGACAGAGACAGAGACAGAGACAGAGACAGAGACAGAGACAGAGACAGAGACAGAGACAGAGACAGAGACAGAGACAGAGACAGAGACAGAGACCGAGACAGAGACAGAGACAGAGACAGAGACAGAGACACAGACAGAGACAAAGACCGAGACAGAGACAGAGACAGAGACAGAGGCAGAGACAGAGACAGAGACAGAGACAGAGACAGAGACAGAGACCGAGACAGAGACAGAGACAGAGACAGAGACACAGACAGAGACAAAGACCGAGACAGAGACAGAGACAGAGACAGAGGCAGAGGCAGATGCAGAGACAGAGACAGAGACAGAGACAGGGACAGAGACAGAGAGAGAGACAGAGACAGAGACACAGACAGAGGCAGAGGCAGAGGCAGAGACAGAGACAGAGACAGGGACAGGGACAGTGACAGAGACAGAGACAGAGACAGGGACTGATAAAGAGACAAAGACCGAGACAGAGACAGAGACAGAGACAGAGACAGAGACGGAGACAAATACCGAGACAGAGACAGTGACAGAGACAGAGACAGAGACAGAGACAGAGACAGAGACAGGGACAGAGACAGAGACAGAGGCAGAGGCAGAGGCAGAGACAGAGACGGAGACAGAGACAGAGACCAAGACGGAGACGGAAACAGAGACGGAGTCAGAGACAGAGACAGATACAGAGACAAAGACAGGGACAGGGACAGTGACAGAGACAGAGACAGAGACTGATACAGAGACAAAGACCGAGACAGAGACAGAGACAGAGACAGAGACAGAGACAGAGACAGAGACAGAGACAGAGACAGAGACCGAGACAGAGACAGAGACAGAGACAGAGACAGAGACACAGACAGAGACAAAGACCGAGACAGAGACAGAGACAGAGACAGAGACAGAGACAGAGACAGAGACAGAGGCAGAGACAGAGACAGAGGCAGAGACAGAGACGGGGACAGGGACAGAGACAGAGACAGAGGCAGAGGCAGATGCAGATGCAGAGACAGAGACGCAGACAGAGACAGAGACCGGGACGGAGACAGAGACAGGGACAGAGACAGAGGGAGAGACAGAGACAGAGACAGAGACAGAGACAGAGACAGCGGCAGAGACAGAGACGGAGACAGAGACAGGGGAAGAGACAGAAACCGAGACAGAGACAATGACAGAGACAGAGACGGAGACGGAGACAGAGACAGAGGCAGAGACAGAGACAGAGACAGAGACAGAGACAGAGACAGAGACAGAGACAGAGACAGAGACAGAGACAGAGACAGAGACAGAGACAGAGACAGAGACAGAGACAGAGACCGAGACAGAGACAGAGACAGAGACAGAGACAGAGACACAGACAGAGACAAAGACCGAGACAGAGACAGAGACAGAGACAGAGACAGAGGCAGAGACAGAGACAGAGACAGAGACAGAGACAGAGACCGAGACAGAGACAGAGACAGAGACAGAGACACAGACAGAGACAAAGACCGAGACAGAGACAGAGACAGAGACAGAGGCAGAGGCAGATGCAGAGACAGAGACAGAGACAGAGACAGGGACAGAGACAGAGAGAGAGACAGAGACAGAGACACAGACAGAGACAAAGACCGAGACGGAGACAGAGACAGAGACAGAGACAGAGACGGAGGCAAAGACAGAGACAGAGTCAGAGACAGGGACAGAGGCAGAGACAGAGACAGAGGCAGAGTCAGAGACGGGGACAGGGACAGAGACAGAGACAGAGACAGAGACCGAGACAGGGACAGAGACAGAGAGAGAGGCAGAGGCAGATGCAGAGACAGAGACAGAGACAGAGACAGAGGCAGAGGCAGAGGCAGAGACGGAGACGGAGACAGAGACAGAGACCAAGACGGAGACGGAAACAGAGACGGAGTCAGAGACAGAGACAGATACAGAGACAAAGACCGAGACAGAGGCAGAGGCAGAGACAGAGACAGAGGCAGAGGCAGAGGCAGAGACAGAGACAGAGACAGGGACAGGGACAGTGACAGAGACAGAGACAGAGACTGATACAGAGACAAAGACCGAGACAGAGACAGAGACAGAGACTGAGACAGAGACAGAGACAGAGACAGAGACGGAGACAGAGACAGAGACCGAGACGGAGACAGAGACAGGGACAGAGACAGAGGGAGAGACAGAGACAGAGACAGAGACAGAGACCGAGACAGAGGCAGAGACGGAGACAGAGACAGAGACAAAGACCGAGACAGAGACAGAGACAGAGACAGAGACAGAGACAGAGACAGAGACAGAGACAGAGACACAGACAGAGACAAAGACCGACACAGGGACAGAGACAGAGACAGAGGCAGAGGCAGATGCAGAGACAGAGACAGAGACAGAGACAGAGACAGAGACAGAGACAGAGACAGAGACAGAGACGGAGACAAATACCGAGACAGAGACAGTGACAGAGACAGAGACAGAGACAGAGACAGAGACAGAGACAGAGATAGAGACAGAGACAGAGACAGAGACAGAGACAGAGGCAGAGGGAGAGGCAGAGACAGAGACGGAGACAGAGACAGAGACCGAGACGGAGACAGAGACAGAGACACAGACAGAGACGGAGACAAAGACCGAGACAGAGACAGAGACAGAGACAGAGACAGAGACAGAGACAGAGACAGAGACAGAGACAGACACAGAGGCAGAGGCAGAGGCAGATGCAGAGACAGAGACGCAGACAGAGACAGAGACCGAGACGGAGACAGAGACAGGGACAGAGACAGAGGGAGAGACAGACACAGAGACAGAGACAGAGACAGAGACAGAGACAGAGGCAGAGACAGAGACGGAGACAGAGACAGAGACCGAGACGGAGACAGAGACAGAGACAGAGACAGAGACGGAGAAAAGACAGAGACAGAGTCAGAGACAGGGACAGAGGCAGAGACAGAGACAGAGGCAGAGTCAGAGACGGGGACAGGGACAGAGACAGAGACAGAGACAGAGACCGAGACAGGGACAGAGACAGAGACAGAGGCAGAGGCAGATGCAGAGACAGAGACAGAGACAGGGACAGAGACAGAGAGAGAGACAGAGACAGAGACAGAGACAGAGACAGAGACAGATGCAGAGGCAGAGACGGAGACGGAGACAGAGACAGAGACCAAGACGGAGACGGAGACAGGGACAGGCACGGGGTCAGAGACAGAGAGAGAGGCAGAGACAGAGGCAGAGACAGAGACAGAGACAGAGACAGAGACAGAGACAGAGACAGAGACAGAGACAGAGGCAGAGACAGAGACAGAGACAGAGACAGGCACAGAGACAGAGGGAGAGACAGAGACAGAGACAGAGACAGAGACAGAGACAGAGGCAGAGGCAGAGACAGAGACAGAGACAGGGATAGAGACAGGGACAGAGACAGAGAGAGAGAGACAGAGACAGAGACAGAGACAGACACAGGGGCAGAGACAGAAACCGAGACAAAGACAGAGACAGAGACAGAGACGGAGGCAGAGGCAGAGGCAGAGACAGAGACGGAGACAGAGACAGAGACCGAGACGGAGACAGAGACAGAGGCAGAGGCAGAGACAGAGACAAAGACCGAGACAGGGACAGAGACAGAGACAGAGGCAGAGGCAGATGCAGAGACAGAGACAGAGGCAGAGGCAGAGGTAGAGACAGAGACAGAGACAGGGACAGAGACAGAGACAGAGACAGAGACAGGGGCAGAGGCAGAGGCAGAGACAGAGACGGAGACAGATACAGAGACCGAGACGGAGACAGAGACAGAGACCGAGACGGAGACAGAGACAGGGACAGAGACAGAGGGAGAGACAGAGACAGAGACAGAGACAGAGACAGAGACAGAGGCAGAGACAGAGACGGAGACAGAGACAGAGACCGAGACGGAGACAGAGACAGAGACAGAGACAGAGACGGAGGCAAAGACAGAGACAGAGACAGAGTCAGAGACAGGGACAGAGGCAGAGACAGAGACAGAGGCAGAGACAGAGACGGGGACAGGGACAGAGACAGAGACAGAGGCAGAGGCAGATGCAGAGACGGAGACGGAGGCAGAGACAGAGACCATGACGGAGACGGAGACAGAGACAGGGACAGGGTCAGAGACAGAGACAGAGACAGAGACAGAGACAGAGACAGAGACAGTGACAGAGGCAGAGGCAGAGACGGAGACGGAGACAGAGACAGAGACCGAGACGGAGACAGCGACAGAGACAGAGACAGAGACAGAGACAGAGACAAAGACCGAGACAGAGACAGAGACAGAGACAGAGACAGAGACAGAGACAGAGACAGAGACAGAGACGGAGACAAATACCGAGACAGAGACAGCGACAGAGACAGAGTCAGAGACGGAGACAAATACCGAGACAGAGACAGTGACAGAGACAGAGACAGAGACAGAGACAGAGACAGAGACAGGGACAGGGGCAGAGACAGAGACAGAGGCAGAGGCAGAGACAGAGACGGAGACAGAGACAGAGACCGAGACGGAGACAGAGACAGGGGAAGAGACAGAAACCGAGACAGAGACAATGACAGAGACAGAGACGGAGACGGAGACAGAGACAGAGGCAGAGACAGAGACAGAGACAGAGACAGAGACAGAGACAGAGACAGAGACAGAGACAGAGACAGAGACAGAGACAGAGACAGAGACAGAGACCGAGACAGAGACAGAGACAGAGACAGAGACAGAGACACAGACAGAGACAAAGACCGAGACAGAGACAGAGACAGAGACAGAGGCAGAGACAGAGACAGAGACAGAGACAGAGACAGAGACCGAGACAGAGACAGAGACAGAGACAGAGACGGAGACAAAGACCGAGACAGAGACAGAGACAGAGACAGAGACAGAGGCAGAGGCAGATGCAGAGACAGAGACAGAGACAGAGACAGGGACAGAGACAGAGAGAGAGACAGAGACAGAGACACAGACAGAGACAAAGACCGAGACGGAGACAGAGACAGAGACAGAGACAGAGACGGAGGCAAAGACAGAGACAGAGTCAGAGACAGGGACAGAGGCAGAGACAGAGACAGAGGCAGAGTCAGAGACGGGAACAGGGACAGAGACAGAGACAGAGACAGAGACCGAGACAGGGACAGAGACAGAGACAGAGGCAGAGGCAGATGCAGAGACAGAGACAGAGACAGAGACAGAGGCAGAGGCAGAGGCAGAGACGGAGACGGAGACAGAGACAGAGACCAAGACGGAGACGGAAACAGAGACGGAGTCAGAGACAGAGACAGATACAGAGACAAAGACCGAGACAGAGGCAGAGACAGAGACAGAGACAGAGGCAGAGGCAGAGACAGAGACAGAGACAGGGACAGGGACAGTGACAGAGACAGAGACAGAGACTGATACAGAGACAAAGACCGAGACAGAGACAGAGACAGAGACTGAGACAGAGACAGAGACAGAGACAGAGACAGAGACAGAGGCAGAGGCAGAGGCAGAGGCAGAGGCAGAGACGGAGACGGAGACAGAGACAGAGACCAAGACGGAGACGGAGACAGAGTCGGAGTCAGAGACAGAGACAGATACAGAGACAAAGACCGAGACAGAGGCAGAGACGGAGACAGAGACAGAGACAGAGACAGAGACAGAGGCAGAGGCAGAGACAGAGACAGAAACAGGGACAGGGACAGTGACAGACACAGAGACAAAGACAGAGACAGAGACAGAAACAGAGACAAAGACGGAGACAAAGACAGACACAGAGACAGAGACAGAGACAGAGACAGAGGCAAAGGCAGAGGCAGAGACAGAGACGGAGACAGAGACAGAGACCGAGACGGAGACAGAGACAGAGACCGAGACGGAGACAGAGACAGGGACAGAGACAGAGGGAGAGACAGAGACAGAGACAGAGACAGAGACAGAGACAGAGGCAGAGACAGAGACGGAGACAGAGACAGAGACCGAGACGGAGACAGAGACAGGGACAGAGACAGAGGGAGAGACAGAGACAGAGACAGAGACAGAGACCGAGACAGAGGCAGAGACGGAGACAGAGACAGAGACAAAGACCGAGACAGAGACAGAGACAGAGACAGAGACAGAGACAGAGACAGAGACAGAGACAGAGACAGAGACACAGACAGAGACACAGACAGAGACAAAGACCGACACAGGGACAGAGACAGAGACAGAGGCAGAGGCAGATGCAGAGACAGAGACAGAGACAGAGACAGAGACAGAGACAGAGACAGAGACAGAGACGGAGACAAATACCGAGACAGAGACAGTGACAGAGACAGAGACAGAGACAGAAACAGAAACAGAGACAGAGACAGAGACAGAGACAGAGACAGAGACAGAGGCAGAGGGAGAGGCAGAGACAGAGACGGAGACGGAGACAGAGACAGAGACCGAGACGGAGACAGAGACAGAGACACAGACAGAGACGGAGACAAAGACCGAGACAGAGACAGAGACAGAGACAGAGACAGAGACAGAGACAGAGACAGAGACAGAGACAGACACCGAGGCAGAGGCAGAGGCAGATGCAGAGACAGAGACGCAGACAGAGACAGAGACCGAGACGGAGACAGAGACAGGGACAGAGACAGAGGGAGAGACAGAGACAGAGACAGAGACAGAGACAGAGACAGAGACAGAGACAGAGACAGAGGCAGAGACAGAGACGGAGACAGAGACAGAGACCGAGACGGAGACAGAGACAGAGACAGAGACAGAGACGGAGGCAAAGACAGAGACAGAGTCAGAGACAGGGACAGAGGCAGAGACAGAGACAGAGGCAGAGTCAGAGACGGGGACAGGGACAGAGACAGAGACAGAGACAGAGACCGAGACAGGGACATAGACAGAGACAGAGGCAGAGGCAGATGCAGAGACAGAGACAGAGACAGGGACAGAGACAGAGAGAGAGAGACAGAGACAGAGACAGAGACAGAGACAGATGCAGAGGCAGAGACGGAGACGGAGACAGAGACAGAGACCAAGACGGAGACGGAGACAGAGACAGGCACGGGGTCAGAGACAGAGAGAGAGGCAGAGACAGAGGCAGAGACAGAGACAGAGACAGAGACAGAGACAGAGACAGAGACAGAGACAGAGACAGAGACAGAGACAGAGACAGAGGCAGAGACAGAGACAGAGACAGAGACAGGGACAGAGACAGAGGGAGAGACAGAGACAGAGACAGAGACAGAGACAGAGACAGAGGCAGAGGCAGAGACAGAGACAGAGACAGGGATAGAGACAGGGACAGAGACAGAGAGAGAGAGACAGAGACAGAGACAGAGACAGACACAGGGGCAGAGACAGAAACCGAGACAAAGACAGAGACAGAGACAGAGACGGAGGCAGAGGCAGAGGCAGAGACAGAGACGGAGACAGAGACAGAGACCGAGACGGAGACAGAGACAGAGGCAGAGGCAGAGACAGAGACAAAGACCGAGACAGGGACAGAGACAGAGACAGAGGCAGAGGCAGATGCAGAGACAGAGACAGAGGCAGAGGCAGAGGTAGAGACAGAGACAGAGACAGGGACAGAGACAGAGACAGAGACAGAGACAGGGGCAGAGGCAGAGGCAGAGACAGAGACGGAGACAGATACAGAGACCGAGACGGAGACAGAGACAGAGACCGAGACGGAGACAGAGACAGGGACAGAGACAGAGGCAGAGGCAGAGGCAGAGGCAGAGACGGAGACGGAGACAGAGACAGAGACCAAGACGGAGACGGAGACAGAGTCGGAGTCAGAGACAAAGACCGAGACAGAGGCAGAGACGGAGACAGAGACAGAGACAGAGACAGAGACAGAGGCAGAGGCAGAGACAGAGACAGAAACAGGGACAGGGACAGTGACAGACACAGAGACAAAGACAGAGACAGAGACAGAAACAGAGACAAAGACGGAGACAAAGACAGACACAGAGACAGAGACAGAGACAGAGACAGAGGCAAAGGCAGAGGCAGAGACAGAGACGGAGACAGAGACAGAGACCGAGACGGAGACAGAGACAGAGACCGATACGGAGACAGAGACAGGGACAGAGACAGAGGGAGAGACAGAGACAGAGACAGAGACAGAGACAGAGACAGAGGCAGAGACAGAGACGGAGACAGAGACAGAGACCGAGACGGAGACAGAGACAGGGACAGAGACAGAGGGAGAGACAGAGACAGAGACAGAGACAGAGACCGAGACAGAGGCAGAGACGGAGACAGAGACAGAGACAAAGACCGAGACAGAGACAGAGACAGAGACAGAGACAGAGACAGAGACAGAGACAGAGACAGAGACAGAGACACAGACAGAGACACAGACAGAGACACAGACAGAGACGGAGACAAAGACCGAGACAGAGACAGAGACAGAGACAGAGACAGAGACAGAGACAGAGACAGAGACAGAGACAGACACAGAGGCAGAGGCAGAGGCAGATGCAGAGACAGAGACGCAGACAGAGACAGAGACCGAGACGGAGACAGAGACAGGGACAGAGACAGAGGGAGAGACAGAGACAGAGACAGAGACAGAGACAGAGACAGAGACAGAGGCAGAGACAGAGACGGAGACAGAGACAGAGACCGAGACGGAGACAGAGACAGAGACAGAGACAGAGACGGAGGCAAAGACAGAGACAGAGTCAGAGACAGGGACAGAGGCAGAGACAGAGACAGAGGCAGAGTCAGAGACGGGGACAGGGACAGAGACAGAGACAGAGACAGAGACCGAGACAGGGACAGAGACAGAGACAGAGGCAGAGGCAGATGCAGAGACAGAGACAGAGACAGGGACAGAGACAGAGAGAGAGAGACAGAGACAGAGACAGAGACAGAGACAGATGCAGAGGCAGAGACGGAGACGGAGACAGAGACAGAGACCAAGACGGAGACGGAGACAGAGACAGGCACGGGGTCAGAGACAGAGAGAGAGGCAGAGACAGAGGCAGAGACAGAGACAGAGACAGAGACAGAGACAGAGACAGAGACAGAGACAGAGACAGAGACAGAGGCAGAGACAGAGACAGAGACAGAGACAGGGACAGAGACAGAGGGAGAGACAGAGACAGAGACAGAGACAGAGACAGAGACAGAGGCAGAGGCAGAGACAGAGACAGAGACAGGGATAGAGACAGGGACAGAGACAGAGAGAGAGAGACAGAGACAGAGACAGAGACAGACACAGGGGCAGAGACAGAAACCGAGACAAAGACAGAGACAGAGACAGAGACGGAGGCAGAGGCAGAGGCAGAGACAGAGACGGAGACAGAGACAGAGACCGAGACGGAGACAGAGACAGAGGCAGAGGCAGAGACAGAGACAAAGACCGAGACAGGGACAGAGACAGAGACAGAGGCAGAGGCAGATGCAGAGACAGAGACAGAGGCAGAGGCAGAGGTAGAGACAGAGACAGAGACAGGGACAGAGACAGAGACAGAGACAGAGACAGGGGCAGAGGCAGAGGCAGAGACAGAGACGGAGACAGATACAGAGACCGAGACGGAGACAGAGACAGAGACCGAGACGGAGACAGAGACAGGGACAGAGACAGAGGGAGAGACAGAGACAGAGACAGAGACAGAGACAGAGACAGAGACAGAGGCAGAGACAGAGACGGAGACAGAGACAGAGACCGAGACGGAGACAGAGACAGAGACAGAGACAGAGACGGAGGCAAAGACAGAGACAGAGACAGAGTCAGAGACAGGGACAGAGGCAGAGACAGAGACAGAGGCAGAGACAGAGACAGAGACAGGGACAGAGACAGAGACAGAGGCAGAGGCAGAGGCAGAGACAGAGACGGAGACAGAGACAGAGACCGAGACGGAGACAGAGACAGAGACAGAGACGGAGACAAAGACCGAGACAGAGACAGAGACAGAGACAGAGACGGAGACGGAGGCAGAGACAGAGACCATGACGGAGACGGAGACAGAGACAGGGACAGGGTCAGAGACAGAGACAGAGACAGAGACAGAGACAGAGACAGAGACAGTGACAGAGGCAGAGGCAGAGACGGAGACGGAGACAGAGACAGAGACCGAGACGGAGACAGCGACAGAGACAGAGACAGAGACAGAGACAGAGACAGAGACAAAGGCCGAGTCAGAGACAGAGACAGAGACAGAGACAGAGACAGAGACAGAGACAGAGACGGAGACAAATACCGAGACAGAGACAGCGACAGAGACAGAGACAGAGACAAAGGCCGAGTCAGAGACAGAGACAGAGACAGAGACAGAGACAGAGACAGAGACAGAGACGGAGACAAATACCGAGACAGAGACAGCGACAGAGACAGAGTCAGAGACGGAGACAAATACCGAGACAGAGACAGTGACAGAGACAGAGACAGAGACAGAGACAGAGACAGAGACAGAGACAGGGACAGGGGCAGAGACAGAGACAGAGGCAGAGGCAGAGACAGAGACGGAGACAGAGACAGGGGAAGAGACAGAAACCGAGACAGAGACAATGACAGAGACAGGGACAGAGACAGAGACAGAGACAGAGACAGAGACAGGGACAGAGACAGAGACAGAGGCAGAGGCAGAGGCAGAGACAGAGACAGAGACAGAGACAGAGGCAGAGACAGAGACGGAGACAGAGACAGGGGAAGAGACAGAAACCGAGACAGAGACAATGACAGAGACAGAGACGGAGACGGAGACAGAGACAGGGACAGGGTCAGAGACAGAGACCGAGACGGAGACAGAGACAGAGACAGAGACAGAGACAGAGACGGAGGCAAAGACAGAGACAGAGACAGAGTCAGAGACAGGGACAGAGGCAGAGACAGAGACAGAGGCAGAGTCAGAGACGGGGACAAGGACAGAGACAGAGACAGAGACAGAGACAGAGACAGAGACAGAGGCAGAGGCAGAGACAGAGACAGAGACAGAGACAGAGACAGAGACAGAGACAGAGACAGAGACAGAGACAGAGACAGAGACAGAGACAGAGACAGAGACAGAGACAGAGACAGAGACAGAGACAGAGACAGAGACAGAGACAGAGACAGAGGCAGAGGCAGATGCAGAGACAGAGACAGAGACAGGGACAGAGACAGAGAGAGATACAGAGACAGAGACACAGACAGAGACAAAGACCGAGACGGAGACAGAGACAGAGACAGAGACAGAGACGGAGGCAAAGACAGAGACAGAGTCAGAGACAGGGACAGAGGCAGAGACAGAGACAGAGGCAGAGTCAGAGACGGGGACAGGGACAGAGACAGAGACAGAGACAGAGACCGAGACAGGGACAGAGACAGAGACAGAGGCAGAGGCAGATGCAGAGACAGAGACAGAGACAGGGACAGAGACAGAGAGAGAGACAGAGACAGAGACAGAGACAGAGACAGATGCAGAGGCAGAGACGGAGACGGAGACGGAGACAGAGACAGAGACCAAGACGGAGACGGAGACAGAGACAGGCACGGGGTCAGAGACAGAGACAGAGGCAGAGACAGAGGCAGAGACAGAGACAGAGACAGAGACAGAGACAGAGACAGAGACAGAGACAGAGACAGAGACAGAGACAGAGACAGAGACAGAGACAGAGACAGAGACAGAGACAGAGACAGAGACAGAGACAGAGACAGAGACAGAGACAGAGACAGAGACAGAGACAGAGACAGAGACAGAGACAGAGACAGAGACAGAGACAGAGACAGAGGCAGAGGCAGAGGCAGAGACGGAGACGGAGACAGAGACAGAGACCAAGACGGAGACGGAAACAGAGACGGAGTCAGAGACAGAGACAGATACAGAGACAAAGACCGAGACAGAGGCAGAGACAGAGACAGAGACAGAGGCAGAGGCAGAGACAGAGACAGAGACAGGGACAGGGACAGTGACAGAGACAGAGACAGAGACTGATACAGAGACAAAGACCGAGACAGAGACAGAGACAGAGACTGAGACAGAGACAGAGACAGAGACAGAGACAGAGGCAGAGGCAGAGGCAGAGACGGAGACGGAGACAGAGACAGAGACCAAGACGGAGACGGAGACAGAGTCGGAGTCAGAGACAGAGACAGATACAGAGACAAAGACCGAGACAGAGGCAGAGACAGAGACAGGGACAGAGGCAGAGGCAGAGACAGAGACAGAGACAGGGACGGGGACAGTGACAGAGACAGAGACAGAGACTGATACAGAGACAAAGACCGAGACAGAGACAGAGACAGAGACTGAGACAGAGACAGAGACAGAGACAGAGACAGAGACAGAGGCAGAGGCAGAGGCAGAGGCAGAGGCAGAGACGGAGACGGAGACAGAGACAGAGACCAAGACGGAGACGGAGACAGAGTCGGAGTCAGAGACAGAGACAGATACAGAGACAAAGACCGAGACAGAGGCAGAGACGGAGACAGAGACAGAGACAGAGACAGAGACAGAGGCAGAGGCAGAGACAGAGACAGAAACAGGGACAGGGACAGTGACAGACACAGAGACAAAGACAGAGACAGAGACAGAAACAGAGACAAAGACGGAGACAAAGACAGACACAGAGACAGAGACAGAGACAGAGACAGAGGCAAAGGCAGAGGCAGAGACAGAGACGGAGACAGAGACAGAGACCGAGACGGAGACAGAGACAGAGACCGAGACGGAGACAGAGGCAGGGACAGAGACAGAGGGAGAGACAGAGACAGAGACAGAGACAGAGACAGAGGCAGAGACAGAGACGGAGACAGAGACAGAGACCGAGACGGAGACAGAGACAGGGACAGAGACAGAGGGAGAGACAGAGACAGAGAGAGAGACAGAGACCGAGACAGAGGCAGAGACGGAGACAGAGACAGAGACAAAGACCGAGACAGAGACAGAGACAGAGACAGAGACAGAGACAGAGACAGAGACAGAGACAGAGACACAGACAGAGACAAAGACCGACACAGGGACAGAGACAGAGACAGAGGCAGAGGCAGATGCAGAGACAGAGACAGTGACAGAGACAGAGACAGAGACAGAGACAGAGACAGAGACGGAGACAAATACCGAGACAGAGACAGTGACAGAGACAGAGACAGAGACAGAGACAGAGACAGAGACAGAGACAGAGACAGAGACAGAGACAGAGACAGAGGCAGAGGGAGAGGCAGAGACAGAGACGGAGACAGAGACAGAGACCGAGACGGAGACAGAGACAGAGACACAGACAGAGACGGAGACAAAGACCGAGACAGAGACAGAGACAGAGACAGAGACAGAGACAGAGACAGAGACAGAGACAGAGACAGACACAGAGGCAGAGGCAGAGGCAGATGCAGAGACAGAGACGCAGACAGAGACAGAGACCGAGACGGAGACAGAGACAGGGACAGAGACAGAGGGAGAGACAGAGACAGAGACAGAGACAGAGACAGAGACAGAGGCAGAGACAGAGACGGAGACAGAGACAGAGACCGAGACGGAGACAGAGACAGAGACAGAGACAGAGACGGAGGCAAAGACAGAGACAGAGTCAGAGACAGGGACAGAGGCAGAGACAGAGACAGAGGCAGAGTCAGAGACGGGGACAGGGACAGAGACAGAGACAGAGACAGAGACCGAGACAGGGACAGAGACAGAGACAGAGGCAGAGGCAGATGCAGAGACAGAGACAGAGACAGGGACAGAGACAGAGAGAGAGACAGAGACAGAGACAGAGACAGAGACAGATGCAGAGGCAGAGACGGAGACGGAGACAGAGACAGAGACCAAGACGGAGACGGAGACAGAGACAGGCACGGGGTCAGAGACAGAGAGGGAGGCAGAGACAGAGGCAGAGACAGAGACAGAGACAGAGACAGAGACAGAGACAGAGACAGAGACAGAGACAGAGACAGAGGCAGAGACAGAGACAGAGACAGAGACAGAGACAGGGACAGAGACAGAGACAGAGACAGAGACAGAGACAGAGACAGAGACAGAGACAGAGACAGAGGCAGAGGCAGAGACAGAGACAGAGACAGGGATAGAGACAGGGACAGAGACAGAGAGAGAGAGACAGAGACAGAGACAGAGACAGACACAGGGGCAGAGACAGAAACCGAGACAAAGACAGAGACAGAGACAGAGACGGAGGCAGAGGCAGAGGCAGAGACAGAGACGGAGACAGAGACAGAGACCGAGACGGAGACAGAGAAGGAGGCAGAGGCAGAGACAGAGACAAAGACCGAGACAGGGACAGAGACAGAGACAGAGGCAGAGGCAGATGCAGAGACAGAGACAGAGGCAGAGGCAGAGGTAGAGACAGAGACAGAGACAGGGACAGAGACAGAGACAGAGACAGAGACAGGGGCAGAGGCAGAGGCAGAGACAGAGACGGAGACAGAGACAGAGACCGAGACGGAGACAGAGACAGAGACAGAGACCGAGACGGAGACAGAGACAGGGACAGAGACAGAGGGAGAGACAGAGACAGAGACAGAGACAGAGAGAGAGACAGAGGCAGAGACAGAGATGGAGACAGAGACCGAGACGGAGACAGAGACAGAGACAGAGACAGAGACGGAGGCAAAGACAGAGACAGAGACAGAGTCAGAGACAGGGACAGAGGCAGAGACAGGGACAGAGGCAGAGACAGAGACGGGGACAGGGACAGAGGCAGAGACAGAGGCAGAGGCAGATGCAGAGACAGAGACAGAGACAGAGACAGAGACAGAGACAGAGACGGAGACAAAGACCGAGACAGAGACAGAGACAGAGACAGAGACGGAGACGGAGGCAGAGACAGAGACCATGACGGAGACGGAGGCAGAGACAGAGACAGGGACAGAGACAGAGACAGAGGCAGAGGCAGAGGCAGAGACAGAGACAGAGACAGAGACAGAGGCAGAGACAGAGACGGAGACAGAGACAGGGGAAGAGACAGAAACCGAGACAGAGACAATGACAGAGACAGAGACGGAGACGGAGACAGAGACAGGGACAGGGTCAGAGACAGAGACCGAGACGGAGACAGAGACAGAGACAGAGACAGAGACGGAGGCAAAGACAGAGACAGAGACAGAGTCAGAGACAGGGACAGAGGCAGAGACAGAGACAGAGGCAGAGTCAGAGACGGGGACAAGGACAGAGACAGAGACAGAGACAGAGACAGAGACAGAGGCAGAGGCAGAGGCAGAGACAGAGACAGAGACAGAGACAGAGACAGAGACAGAGACAGAGACAGAGACAGAGAGAGAGACAGAGACAGAGACAGAGACAGAGACAGATGCAGAGGCAGAGACGGAGACGGAGACAGAGACAGAGACCAAGACGGAGACGGAGACAGAGACAGGCACGGGGTCAGAGACAGAGACAGAGGCAGAGACAGAGGCAGAGACAGAGACAGAGACAGAGACAGAGACAGAGACAGAGACAGAGACAGAGACAGAGACAGAGACAGAGACAGAGACAGAGACAGAGACAGAGACAGAGACAGAGACAGAGACAGAGACAGAGACAGAGACAGAGACAGAGACAGAGACAGAGACAGAGACAGAGACAGAGACAGAGACAGAGACAGAGACAGAGACAGAGACAGAGACAGAGACAGAGACAGAGACAGAGACAGAGACAGAGACAGAGACAGAGACAGAGACAGAGACAGAGACAGAGACAGAGACAGAGACAGAGACAGAGACAGAGACAGAGACAGAGACAGAGACAGAGACAGAGACAGAGACAGAGACAGAGACAGAGACAGAGACAGAGACAGAGACAGAGACAGAGACAGAGACAGAGACAGAGACAGAGACAGAGACAGAGACAGAGACAGAGGCAGAGGCAGAGGCAGAGACGGAGACGCAGACAGAGACAGAGACCAAGACGGAGACGGAAACAGAGACGGAGTCAGAGACAGAGACAGATACAGAGACAAAGACCGAGACAGAGGCAGAGACAGAGACAGAGACAGAGGCAGAGGCAGAGACAGAGACAGAGACAGGGACAGGGACAGTGACAGAGACAGAGACAGAGACTGATACAGAGACAAAGACCGAGACAGAGACAGAGACAGAGACTGAGACAGAGACAGAGACAGAGACAGAGACAGAGGCAGAGGCAGAGGCAGAGACGGAGACGGAGACAGAGACAGAGACAGAGACAGAGACAGAGGCAGAGGCAGAGACAGAGACAGAAACAGGGACAGGGACAGTGACAGACACAGAGACAAAGACAGAGACAGTGACAGAAACAGAGACAAAGACGGAGACAAAGACAGACACAGAGACAGAGACAGAGACAGAGACAGAGACAGAGGCAAAGGCAGAGGCAGAGACAGAGACGGAGACAGAGACAGAGACCGAGACTGAGACAGAGAAAGAGACAGAGACAGAGACAGAGACGGAGACAAATACCGAGACAGAGGCAGCGACAGAGACAGAGACAGAGACAGAGACAGAGACGGAGACAGAGACAGAGACAGAGACAGAGACACAGACAGAGACAAAGACCGACACAGGGACAGAGACAGAGACAGAGGCAGAGGCAGATGCAGAGACAGAGACAGAGACAGGGACAGAGACAGAGAGAGAGACAGAGACAGAGACACAGACAGAGGCAGAGGCAGAGGCAGAGACCGAGACGGAGACAGAGACAGAGACAGAGACAGAGACGGAGACAAAGACCGAGACAGAGACAGAGACAGAGACAGAGACAGAGACAGAGACAGAGACAGAGACAGAGACAGAGACAGAGCCAGAGACGGGGACAGGGACAGGGACAGGGACAGGACAGGGACAAGGACAGCAAGAGGGACAGCGACAGGCAGCGGGTCAGAGACAGAGACAGCGGCAGAGGCAGAGGCAGATGCAGGGACAGAGACAGGGCCAAAGGCAGAGGCAGAGACAGAGACAGGAGCAGAGACAGGGGCAGAGGCAGAAGTTGAGACAGAGACAGAGACCAAGACCGAGACCGGACCGAGACAGAGACGGAGGCCGAGGCAGCGACAGAGGCAGAGACAGAGGCAGAGACAGAGACAGCGACAGAGACAGAGGCAGAGACAGAGACAGAGGCAGAGACAGAGACAGAGACAGAGACAGAGACAGAGACAGAGGCAGAGGCAGACGCAGAGGCAGAGACGGAGACGGAGGCAGAGACGTAGACGGAGGCTGAGACAGAGATAGGGACAGGGTCAGAGACAGAGACAGAGACAGAGACAGAGGCAGAGCCAGAGACAGAGACAGAGGCAGACACAGGGGCAGAGACAGAAACCGAGACAAAGACAGAGACAGAGACAGAGACGGAGGCAGAGGCAGAGGCAGAGACAGAGACGGAGACAGAGACAGAGACCGAGACGGAGACAGAGACAGAGACAGAGACAGAGACGGAGACAAAGACCGAGACAGAGACAGAGTCAGTGACAGGGACAGAGACAGAGACAGAGACAGAGACAGAGTCAGAGACGAGGACAGGGACAGGGACAGGACAGGGACAAGGACAGCAAGAGGGACAGGGACAGGCAGCGGGTCAGAGACAGAGACAGAGGCAGAGGCAGAGCAGATGCTAGGACAGAGACAGGGCCAAAGGCAGAGGCAGGGACAGAGACAGGAGTAGAGACAGAGACAGAGGCAGAGGCAGCGGCAGAGATGGAGGCAGCGGCAGAGACGGAGACGGAGACAGAGACAGAGACCAAGACGGAGACGGAGACAGAGACAGGCACGGGGTCAGAGACAGAGACAGAGACAGAGACGGAGGCAGAGGCAGAGACAGAGACAGAGACAGAGACAGGGATAGAGACAGGGACAGAGACAGAGAGAGAGACAGAGACAGAGACAGAGACAGAGACAGAGACAGAGACAGAGACAGAGACAGAGACAGAGACAGAGACAGAGACAGAGACAGAGACAGAGACAGAGACAGAGACAGAGACAGAGACAGAGACAGAGACAGAGACAGAGACAGAGACAGAGACAGAGACAGAGACAGAGACAGAGACAGAGACAGAGACAGAGACAGAGACAGAGGCAGGGGCAGAGACGGAGACGGAGACAGAGACAGAGACCAAGACGGAGACGGAGACAGAGACGGAGTCAGAGACAGAGACGGATACAGAGACAAAGACTGAGACAGAGGCAGAGACAGAGACAGAGACAGAGACAGAGGCAGAGGCAGAGACAGAGACAGAGACAGGGACAGGGACAGTGGCAGAGACAGAGACAGAGACTGATACAGAGACAAAGATCGAGACAGAGACGGAGACAAAGACAGACACAGAGACAGAGACAGAGACAGAGGCAAAGGCAGAGGCAGAGACAGAGACGGAGACAGAGACAGAGACCGAGACGGAGACAGAGACAGAGACAGAGACAGAGACGGAGACAAATACCGAGACAGAGACAGCGACAGAGACAGAGACAGAGAAGGAGACAGAGACAGAGACAGAGACAGAGACAGAGACAGAGACAGAGACAGAGACAGAGACAGAGACAGAGACAGAGACAGAGACAGAGGCAGAGACAGAGACAGAGACAGAGACAGAGACAGAGACGGAGGCAGAGGCAGAGACGGAGCCGGAGACAGAAACAGAGACCAAGTCGGAGACGGAGACAGAGACACAGACAGAGACAGAGACAGAGACAGAGACGGAGACAGAGACAGAGACCGAGACGGAGACAGAGACAGAGACAGAGACAGAGACAGAGACGGAGACAAATACCGAGACAGAGACGGCGACAGAGACAGAGACAGAGACGGAGACAAAGACCGAGACAGAGACAGAGTCAGTGACAGGGACAGAGACAGAGACAGAGACAGAGACAGAGTCAGAGACGGGGACAGGGACAGGGACAGGACAGGGACAAGGACAGCAAGAGGGACAGGGACAGGCAGCGGGTCAGAGACAGAGACAGAGGCAGAGGCAGAGCAGATGCTGGGACAGAGACAGGGCCAAAGGCAGAGGCAGAGACAGAGACAGGAGCAGAGACAGGGGCAGAGGCAGAGGTTGAGACAGAGACAGAGACCAAGACCGAGACCGGACCGAGACAGAGACGGAGGCCGAGACAGAGACAGAGGCAGAGACAGAGGCAGAGACAGAGACAGCGACAGAGACAGAGCCAGAGACAGAGACAGAGACAGAGGCAGAGGCAGCGGCAGAGACGGAGACAGAGACTGAGACAGAGACAGAGACAGAGGCAGAGGCAGCGGCGGAGACGGAGACGGAGACAGAGACAGAGACCAAGACGGAGACGGAGACAGAGACAGGCACGGGGTCAGAGACAGAGACAGAGACAGAGACAGAGACAGAGGCAGAGGCAGAGACAGAGACAGAGACAGAGACAGGGATAGAGACAGGGACAGAGACAGAGAGAGAGACAGAGACAGAGACAGAGACAGAGACAGAGACAGAGACAGAGACAGAGACAGAGACAGAGACAGAGACAGAGACAGAGACAGAGACAGAGACAGAGACAGAGACAGAGACAGAGACAGAGACAGAGACAGAGACAGAGACAGAGACAGAGGCAGAGGCAGACACGGAGACGGAGACAGAGACAGAGACCAAGACGGAGACGGAGACAGAGACGGAGTCAGAGACAGAGACAGATACAGAGACAAAGACTGGGACAGAGGCAGAGACAGAGACAGAAACAGAGACAGAGACAGAGACAGAGACAGAGACAGAGACAGAGACAGAGACAGAGACAGAGACAGAGACAGAGACAGAGACAGAGACAGAGACAGAGACAGAGACAGAGGCAGCGGCAGAGGCGGAGACAGAGACAGAGACGGAGACAGAGACAGAGACAGAGACAGAGGCAGAGGCAGAGACAGAGACAGAGACAGAGGCAGAGGCAGAGACAGAGACAGAGACAGAGACCAAGACGGAGACGGAGACAGAGACAGGCACGGGGTCAGAGACAGAGACAGAGACAGAGACGGAGGCAGTGGCAGAGACAGAGACAGAGACAGAGACAGAGACAGAGACAGTGACAGAGGCAGAGGCAGAGACGGAGACGGAGACAGAGACAGAGACCGAGACGGAGACAGCGACAGAGACAGAGACAGAGACAGAGACAGAGACAAAGACCGAGTCAGAGACAGAGACAGAGACAGAGACAGAGACAGAGACAGAGACAGAGACGGAGACAAATACCGAGACAGAGACAGCGACAGAGACAGAGTCAGAGACGGAGACAAATACCGAGACAGAGACAGTGACAGAGACAGAGACAGAGACAGAGACAGAGACAGAGACAGGGACAGGGGCAGAGACAGAGACAGAGGCAGAGACAGAGACAGAGACAGAGACAGAGACAGAGACAGAGACAGAGACAGAGACAGAGACAGAGACAGAGACAGAGACAGAGACAGAGACAGAGACAGAGACAGAGGCAGCGGCAGAGGCGGAGACAGAGACAGAGACGGAGACAGAGACAGAGACAGAGACAGAGGCAGAGGCAGAGACAGAGACAGAGACAGAGGCAGAGGCAGAGACAGAGACAGAGACAGAGACCAAGACGGAGACGGAGACAGAGACAGGCACGGGGTCAGAGACAGAGACAGAGACAGAGACGGAGGCAGTGGCAGAGACAGAGACAGAGACAGAGACAGAGACAGAGACAGTGACAGAGGCAGAGGCAGAGACGGAGACGGAGACAGAGACAGAGACCGAGACGGAGACAGCGACAGAGACAGAGACAGAGACAGAGACAGAGACAAAGACCGAGTCAGAGACAGAGACAGAGACAGAGACAGAGACAGAGACAGAGACAGAGACGGAGACAAATACCGAGACAGAGACAGCGACAGAGACAGAGTCAGAGACGGAGACAAATACCGAGACAGAGACAGTGACAGAGACAGAGACAGAGACAGAGACAGAGACAGAGACAGAGACAGGGACAGGGGCAGAGACAGAGACAGAGGCAGAGGCAGAGACAGAGACGGAGACAGAGACAGGGGAAGAGACAGAAACCGAGACAGAGACAATGACAGAGACAGGGACAGAGACAAAGACAGAGACAGAGACAGAGACAGGGACAGAGACAGAGACAGAGGCAGAGGCAGAGGCAGAGACAGAGACAGAGACAGATACAGAGGCAGAGACAGAGACGGAGACAGAGACAGGGGAAGAGACAGAAACCGAGACAGAGACAATGACAGAGACAGAGACGGAGACGGAGACAGAGACAGGGACAGGGTCAGAGACAGAGACCGAGACGGAGACAGAGACAGAGACAGAGACAGAGACGGAGGCAAAGACAGAGACAGAGACAGAGTCAGAGACAGGGACAGAGGCAGAGACAGAGACAGAGGCAGAGTCAGAGACGGGGACAAGGACAGAGACAGAGACAGAGACAGAGACAGAGACAGAGGCAGAGGCAGAGGCAGAGACAGAGACAGAGACAGAGACAGAGACAGAGACAGAGACAGAGACAGAGACAGAGACAGAGACAGAGACAGAGACGGAGACAGAGACAGAGACAGAGACAGAGACAGAGACAGAGACAGAGACAGAGACAGAGACAGAGACAGAGACAGAGACAGAGACAGAGACAGAGACAGAGACAGAGACAGAGACAGAGACAGAGACAGAGACAGAGACCGAGACAGAGACAGAGACAGAGGCAGAGGCAGATGCAGAGACAGAGACAGAGACAGGGACAGAGACAGAGAGAGATACAGAGACAGAGACACAGACAGAGACAAAGACTGAGACGGAGACAGAGACAGAGACAGAGACAGAGACGGAGGCAAAGACAGAGACAGAGTCAGAGACAGGGACAGAGGCAGAGACAGAGACAGAGGCAGAGTCAGAGACGGGGACAGGGACAGAGACAGAGACAGAGACAGAGACCGAGACAGGGACAGAGACAGAGACAGAGGCAGAGGCAGATGCAGAGACAGAGACAGAGACAGGGACAGAGACAGAGAGAGAGACAGAGACAGAGACAGAGACAGAGACAGATGCAGAGGCAGAGACGGAGACGGAGACAGAGACAGAGACCAAGACGGAGACGGAGACAGAGACAGGCACGGGGTCAGAGACAGAGACAGAGGCAGAGACAGAGGCAGAGACAGAGACAGAGACAGAGACAGAGACAGAGACAGAGACAGAGACAGAGACAGAGACAGAGACAGAGACAGAGACAGAGACAGAGACAGAGACAGAGACAGAGACAGAGACAGAGACAGAGACAGAGACAGAGACAGAGACAGAGACAGAGACAGAGACAGAGACAGAGACAGAGACAGAGACAGAGACAGAGACAGAGACAGAGACAGAGACAGAGACAGAGACAGAGACAGAGACAGAGACAGAGACAGAGACAGAGACAGAGACAGAGACAGAGACAGAGACAGAGACAGAGACAGAGACAGAGACAGAGACAGAGACAGAGACAGAGACAGAGACAGAGACAGAGACAGAGACAGAGACAGAGACAGAGACAGAGACAGAGACAGAGACAGAGGCAGAGGCAGAGGCAGAGACGGAGACGCAGACAGAGACAGAGACCAAGACGGAGACGGAAACAGAGACGGAGTCAGAGACAGAGACAGATACAGAGACAAAGACCGAGACAGAGGCAGAGACAGAGACAGAGACAGAGGCAGAGGCAGAGACAGAGACAGAGACAGGGACAGGGACAGTGACAGAGACAGAGACAGAGACTGATACAGAGACAAAGACCGAGACAGAGACAGAGACAGAGACTGAGACAGAGACAGAGACAGAGACAGAGACAGAGACAGAGGCAGAGGCAGAGGCAGAGACGGAGACGGAGACAGAGACAGAGACCAAGACGGAGACGGAGACAGAGTCGGAGTCAGAGACAGAGACAGATACAGAGACAAAGACCGAGACAGAGGCAGAGACGGAGACAGAGACAGAGACAGAGACAGAGACAGAGGCAGAGGCAGAGACAGAGACAGAAACAGGGACAGGGACAGTGACAGACACAGAGACAAAGACAGAGACAGAGACAGAAACAGAGACAAAGACGGAGACAAAGACAGACACAGAGACAGAGACAGAGACAGAGACAGAGACAGAGGCAAAGGCAGAGGCAGAGACAGAGACGGAGACAGAGACAGAGACCGAGACTGAGACAGAGAAAGAGACAGAGACACAGACGGAGACAAAGACCGAGACAGAGACAGAGACAGAGACAGAGACAGAGACAGAGACAGAGACAGAGACAGAGACAGAGACAGAGCCAGAGACGGGGACAGGGACAGGGACAGGGACAGGACAGGGACAAGGACAGCAAGAGGGACAGCGACAGGCAGCGGGTCAGAGACAGAGACAGCGGCAGAGGCAGAGGCAGATGCAGGGACAGAGACAGGGCCAAAGGCAGAGGCAGAGACAGAGACAGGAGCAGAGACAGGGGCAGAGGCAGAAGTTGAGACAGAGACAGAGACCTAGACCGAGACCGGACCGAGACAGAGACGGAGGCCGAGGCAGCGACAGAGGCAGAGACAGAGGCAGAGACAGAGACAGCGACAGAGACAGAGGCAGAGACAGAGACAGAGGCAGAGACAGAGACAGAGACAGAGACAGAGACAGAGACAGAGGCAGAGGCAGACGCAGAGGCAGAGACGGAGACGGAGGCAGAGACGGAGACGGAGGCAGAGACAGAGACAGGGACAGGGTCAGAGACAGAGACAGAGACAGAGACAGAGGCAGAGCCAGAGACAGAGACAGAGGCAGACACAGGGGCAGAGACAGAAACCGAGACAAAGACAGAGACAGAGACAGAGACGGAGGCAGAGGCAGAGGCAGAGACAGAGACGGAGACAGAGACAGAGACCGAGACGGAGACAGAGACAGAGACAGAGACAGAGACGGAGACAAAGACCGAGACAGAGACAGAGTCAGTGACAGGGACAGAGACAGAGACAGAGACAGAGACAGAGTCAGAGACAAGGACAGGGACAGGGACAGGACAGGGACAAGGACAGCAAGAGGGACAGGGACAGGCAGCGGGTCAGAGACAGAGACAGAGGCAGAGGCAGAGCAGATGCTAGGACAGAGACAGGGCCAAAGGCAGAGGCAGGGACAGAGACAGGAGTAGAGGCAGAGACAGAGGCAGAGGCAGCGGCAGAGACGGAGGCAGCGGCAGAGACGGAGACGGAGACGGAGACAGAGACAGAGACCAAGACGGAGACGGAGACAGAGACAGGCACGGGGTCAGAGACAGAGACAGAGACAGAGACGGAGGCAGAGGCAGAGACAGAGACAGAGACAGAGACAGGGGTAGAGACAGGGACAGAGACAGAGAGAGAGACAGAGACAGAGACAGAGACAGAGACAGAGACAGAGACAGAGACAGAGCCAGAGACGGGGACAGGGACAGGGACAGGGACAGGACAGGGACAAGGACAGCAAGAGGGACAGCGACAGGCAGCGGGTCAGAGACAGAGACAGCGGCAGAGGCAGAGGCAGATGCAGGGACAGAGACAGGGCCAAAGGCAGAGGCAGAGACAGAGACAGGAGCAGAGACAGGGGCAGAGGCAGAAGTTGAGACAGAGACAGAGACCTAGACCGAGACCGGACCGAGACAGAGACGGAGGCCGAGGCAGCGACAGAGGCAGAGACAGAGGCAGAGACAGAGACAGCGACAGAGACAGAGGCAGAGACAGAGACAGAGGCAGAGACAGAGACAGAGACAGAGACAGAGACAGAGACAGAGGCAGAGGCAGACGCAGAGGCAGAGACGGAGACGGAGGCAGAGACGGAGACGGAGGCAGAGACAGAGACAGGGACAGGGTCAGAGACAGAGACAGAGACAGAGACAGAGGCAGAGCCAGAGACAGAGACAGAGGCAGACACAGGGGCAGAGACAGAAACCGAGACAAAGACAGAGACAGAGACAGAGACGGAGGCAGAGGCAGAGGCAGAGACAGAGACGGAGACAGAGACAGAGACCGAGACGGAGACAGAGACAGAGACAGAGACAGAGACGGAGACAAAGACCGAGACAGAGACAGAGTCAGTGACAGGGACAGAGACAGAGACAGAGACAGAGACAGAGTCAGAGACAAGGACAGGGACAGGGACAGGACAGGGACAAGGACAGCAAGAGGGACAGGGACAGGCAGCGGGTCAGAGACAGAGACAGAGGCAGAGGCAGAGCAGATGCTAGGACAGAGACAGGGCCAAAGGCAGAGGCAGGGACAGAGACAGGAGTAGAGGCAGAGACAGAGGCAGAGGCAGCGGCAGAGACGGAGGCAGCGGCAGAGACGGAGACGGAGACGGAGACAGAGACAGAGACCAAGACGGAGACGGAGACAGAGACAGGCACGGGGTCAGAGACAGAGACAGAGACAGAGACGGAGGCAGAGGCAGAGACAGAGACAGAGACAGAGACAGGGGTAGAGACAGGGACAGAGACAGAGAGAGAGACAGAGACAGAGACAGAGACAGAGACAGAGACAGAGACAGAGACAGAGACAGAGACAGAGACAGAGACAGAGACAGAGACAGAGACAGAGACAGAGACAGAGACAGAGACAGAGACAGAGACAGAGGCAGAGGCAGAGACGGAGACGGAGACAGAGACAGAGACCAAGACGGAGACGGAGACAGAGACGGAGTCAGAGACAGAGACGGATACAGAGACAAAGACTGAGACAGAGGCAGAGACAGAGACAGAGACAGAGACAGAGGCAGAGGCAGAGACAGAGACAGAGACAGGGACAGGGACAGTGACGGAGACAGAGACAGAGACTGATACAGAGACAAAGACCGAGACAGAGACGGAGACAAAGACAGACACAGAGACAGAGACAGAGACAGAGGCAAAGGCAGAGGCAGAGACAGAGACGGAGACAGAGACAGAGACCGAGACGGAGACAGAGACAGAGACAGAGACAGAGACGGAGACAAATACCGAGACAGAGACAGCGACAGAGACAGAGACAGAGACGGAGACAGAGACAGAGACAGAGACAGAGACAGAGACAGAGACAGAGACAGAGACAGAGACAGAGACAGAGACAGAGACAGAGGCAGAGACAGAGACAGAGACAGAGACAGAGACAGAGACGGAGGCAGAGGCAGAGACGGAGCCGGAGACAGAAACAGAGACCAAGTCGGAGAGGGAGACAGAGACACAGACAGAGACAGAGACAGAGACAGAGACGGAGACAGAGACAGAGACCGAGACGGAGACAGAGACAGAGAAAGAGACAGAGACAGAGACGGAGACAAATACCGAGACAGAGACAGCGACAGAGACAGAGACAGAGACGGAGACAAAGACCGAGACAGAGACAGAGTCAGTGACAGGGACAGAGACAGAGACAGAGACAGAGACAGAGTCAGAGACGGGGACAGGGACAGGGACAGGACAGGGACAAGGACAGCAAGAGGGACAGGGACAGGCAGCGGGTCAGAGACAGAGACAGAGGCAGAGGCAGAGCAGATGCTGGGACAGAGACAGGGCCAAAGGCAGAGGCAGAGACAGAGACAGGAGCAGAGACAGGGGCAGAGGCAGAGGTTGAGACAGAGACAGAGACCAAGACCGAGACCGGACCGAGACAGAGACGGAGGCCGAGACAGAGACAGAGGCAGAGACAGAGGCAGAGACAGAGACAGCGACAGAGACAGAGACAGAGACAGAGACAGAGACAGAGGCAGAGGCAGCGGCAGAGACGGAGACAGAGACAGAGACAGAGACAGAGACAGAGGCAGAGGCAGAGACAGAGACAGAGACAGAGACAGAGACAGAGACAGAGACAGAGACAGAGACAGAGACAGAGACAGAGACAGAGACAGAGACAGAGACAGACACAGAGACAGAGACAGAGGCAGAGGCAGACACGGAGACGGAGACAGAGACAGAGACCAAGACGGAGACGGAGACAGAGACGGAGTCAGAGACAGAGACAGATACAGAGACAAAGACTGGGACAGAGGCAGAGACAGAGACAGAAACAGAGACAGAGACAGAGACAGAGACAGAGACAGAGACAGAGACAGAGACAGAGACAGAGACAGAGACAGAGACAGAGACAGAGACAGAGACAGAGGCAGCGGCAGAGGCGGAGACAGAGACAGGGACGGAGACAGAGACAGAGACAGAGACAGAGGCAGAGGCAGAGACAGCGGCAGAGACGGAGACAGAGACAGAGACAGAGACAGAGACAGAGGCAGAGGCAGAGACAGAGACAGAGACAGAGACAGAGACAGAGACAGAGACAGAGACAGAGACAGAGACAGAGACAGAGACAGAGACAGAGACAGAGACAGAGACAGAGACAGAGACAGAGACAGAGGCAGAGGCAGACACGGAGACGGAGACAGAGACAGAGACCAAGACGGAGACGGAGACAGAGACGGAGTCAGAGACAGAGACAGATACAGAGACAAAGACTGGGACAGAGGCAGAGACAGAGACAGAAACAGAGACAGAGACAGAGACAGAGACAGAGACAGAGACAGAGACAGAGACAGAGACAGAGACAGAGACAGAGACAGAGACAGAGACAGAGGCAGCGGCAGAGGCGGAGACAGAGACAGGGACGGAGACAGAGACAGAGACAGAGACAGAGGCAGAGGCAGAGACAGAGACAGAGACAGAGGCAGAGGCAGAGACAGAGACAGAGACAGAGACCAAGACGGAGACGGAGACAGAGACAGGCACGGGGTCAGAGACAGAGACAGAGACAGAGACGGAGGCAGTGGCAGAGACAGAGACAGAGACAGAGACAGGGATAGAGACAGGGACAGAGACAGAGAGAGAGACAGAGACAGAGACAGAGACAGAGACAGAGACAGAGACAGAGACAGAGACAGAGACAGAGACAGAGACAGAGACAGAGACAGAGACAGAGACAGAGACAGAGACAGAGACAGAGACAGAGACAGAGACAGAGACAGAGACAGAGACAGAGACAGAGACAGAGACAGAGACAGAGACAGAGACAGAGACAGAGACAGAGACAGAGGCAGAGGCAGAGACGGAGACGGAGACAGAGACAGAGACCAAGACGGAGACGGAGACAGAGACGGAGTCAGAGACAGAGACAGATACAGAGACAAAGACTGAGACAGAGGCAGAGACAGAGACAGAGACAGAGACAGAGGCAGAGGCAGAGACAGAGACAGAGACAGGGACAGGGACAGTGACAGAGACAGAGACAGAGACTGATACAGAGACAAAGACCGAGACAGAGACAGAGACAGAGACAGAGACAGAGACAGAGACAGAGACAGAGACAGAGACAGAGACAGAGACAGAGACAGAGACAGAGACAGAGGCAGAGGCAGAGACACAGACAGAGACAGGGACAGGGACAGTGACAGAAACAGAGACAAAAACAGAGACAGAGACAGAACCAGAGACAAAGACGGAGACAAAGACAGACACAGAGACAGAGACAGAGACAGAGACAGAGGCAAAGGCAGAGGCGGAGACAGAGACGGAGACGGAGACAGAGACACAGACAGAGACGGAGACAAATACCGAGACAGAGACAGCGACAGAGACAGGGACAGGGTCAGGGACAGAGACAGAGACAGAGACAGAGGCAGAGACAGAGACGGAGACAGAGACAGAGACAGAGACAGAGACAGGGCCAAAGGCAGAGGCAGAGACAGAGACAGGAGCAGAGACGGGGGCATAGGCAGAGGTTGAGACAGGAGCAGAGACAGGGGCAGAGGCAGAGGTTGAGACAGAGACAGAGACCAAGACCGAGACCGGACCGAGACAGAGACGGAGGCCGAGACAGAGACAGAGACAGAGACAGAGGCAGAGGCAGCAGCAGATACGGAGACGGAGACAGAGACAGAGACCAAGACGGAGACGAAGACAGAGACAGGCACGGGGTCAGAGACAGAGACAGAGACAGAGACAGAGGCAGAGGCAGAGACAGAGACAGAGACAGAGACAGGGATAGAGACCGGGACAGAGACAGAGACAGAGACCGAGACAGAGACAGAGACAGAGACAGAGACAGAGACAGAGACAGAGACAGAGACACAGACAGAGACAAAGACCGAGACAGGGACAGAGACAGAGACAGAGGCAGAGGCAGATGCAGAGACAGAGACAGAGACAGGGACAGAGACAGAGAGAGAGACAGAGACAGAGACACAGACAGAGGCAGAGGCAGAGGTAGAGACAGAGACGGAGACAGACACAGGGGCAGAGACAGAAACCGAGACAAAGACAGAGACAGAGACAGAGACAGAGACAGAGACAGAGACGGAGGCAGAGGCAGAGACGGAGCCGGAGACAGAAACAGAGACCAAGTCGGAGACGGAGACAGAGACACAGACAGAGACAGAGACAGAGACAGAGACAGAGACGGAGACAGAGACAGAGACCGAGACGGAGACAGAGACAGAGTCAGAGACAAGGACAGGGACAGGGACAGGACAGGGACAAGGACAGCAAGAGGGACAGGGACAGGCAGCGGGTCAGAGACAGAGACAGAGGCAGAGGCAGAGCAGATGCTAGGACAGAGACAGGGCCAAAGGCAGAGGCAGGGACAGAGACAGGAGTAGAGACAGAGACAGAGGCAGAGGCAGCGGCAGAGACGGAGGCAGCGGCAGAGACGGAGACGGAGACAGAGACAGAGACCAAGACGGAGACGGAGACAGAGACAGGCACGGGGTCAGAGACAGAGACAGAGACAGAGACGGAGGCAGAGGCAGAGACAGAGACAGAGACAGAGACAGGGGTAGAGACAGGGACAGAGACAGAGAGAGAGACAGAGACAGAGACAGAGACAGAGACAGAGACAGAGACAGAGACAGAGACAGAGACAGAGACAGAGACAGAGACAGAGACAGAGACAGAGACAGAGACAGAGACAGAGACAGAGACAGAGGCAGAGGCAGAGACGGAGACGGAGACAGAGACAGAGACCAAGACGGAGACGGAGACAGAGACGGAGTCAGAGACAGAGACGGATACAGAGACAAAGACTGAGACAGAGGCAGAGACAGAGACAGAGACAGAGACAGAGGCAGAGGCAGAGACAGAGACAGAGACAGGGACAGGGACAGTGACGGAGACAGAGACAGAGACTGATACAGAGACAAAGACCGAGACAGAGACGGAGACAAAGACAGACACAGAGACAGAGACAGAGACAGAGGCAAAGGCAGAGGCAGAGACAGAGACGGAGACAGAGACAGAGACCGAGACGGAGACAGAGACAGAGACAGAGACAGAGACGGAGACAAATACCGAGACAGAGACAGCGACAGAGACAGAGACAGAGACGGAGACAGAGACAGAGACAGAGACAGAGACAGAGACAGAGACAGAGACAGAGACAGAGACAGAGACAGAGACAGAGACAGAGACAGAGGCAGAGACAGAGACAGAGACAGAGACAGAGACAGAGACGGAGGCAGAGGCAGAGACGGAGCCGGAGACAGAAACAGAGACCAAGTCGGAGACGGAGACAGAGACACAGACAGAGACAGAGACAGAGACAGAGACGGAGACAGAGACAGAGACCGAGACGGAGACAGAGACAGAGAAAGAGACAGAGACAGAGACGGAGACAAATACCGAGACAGAGACAGCGACAGAGACAGAGACAGAGACGGAGACAAAGACCGAGACAGAGACAGAGTCAGTGACAGGGACAGAGACAGAGACAGAGACAGAGACAGAGTCAGAGACGGGGACAGGGACAGGGACAGGACAGGGACAAGGACAGCAAGAGGGACAGGGACAGGCAGCGGGTCAGAGACAGAGACAGAGGCAGAGGCAGAGCAGATGCTGGGACAGAGACAGGGCCAAAGGCAGAGGCAGAGACAGAGACAGGAGCAGAGACAGGGGCAGAGGCAGAGGTTGAGACAGAGACAGAGACCAAGACCGAGACCGGACCGAGACAGAGACGGAGGCCGAGACAGAGACAGAGGCAGAGACAGAGGCAGAGACAGAGACAGCGACAGAGACAGAGACAGAGACAGAGACAGAGACAGAGGCAGAGGCAGCGGCAGAGACGGAGACAGAGACAGAGACAGAGACAGAGACAGAGGCAGAGGCAGAGACAGAGACAGAGACAGAGACAGAGACAGAGACAGAGACAGAGACAGAGACAGAGACAGAGACAGAGACAGAGACAGAGACAGAGACAGAGACAGAGACAGAGACAGAGGCAGAGGCAGACACGGAGACGGAGACAGAGACAGAGACCAAGACGGAGACGGAGACAGAGACGGAGTCAGAGACAGAGACAGATACAGAGACAAAGACTGGGACAGAGGCAGAGACAGAGACTGAAACAGAGACAGAGACAGAGACAGAGACAGAGACAGAGACAGAGACAGAGACAGAGACAGAGACAGAGACAGAGACAGAGGCAGCGGCAGAGGCGGAGACAGAGACAGGGACGGAGACAGAGACAGAGACAGAGACAGAGGCAGAGGCAGAGACAGCGGCAGAGACGGAGACAGAGACAGAGACAGAGACAGAGACAGAGGCAGAGGCAGAGACAGAGACAGAGACAGAGACAGAGACAGAGACAGAGACAGAGACAGAGACAGAGACAGAGACAGAGACAGAGACAGAGACAGAGACAGAGACAGAGACAGAGACAGAGGCAGAGGCAGACACGGAGACGGAGACAGAGACAGAGACCAAGACGGAGACGGAGACAGAGACGGAGTCAGAGACAGAGACAGATACAGAGACAAAGACTGGGACAGAGGCAGAGACAGAGACAGAAACAGAGACAGAGACAGAGACAGAGACAGAGACAGAGACAGAGACAGAGACAGAGACAGAGACAGAGACAGAGACAGAGACAGAGGCAGCGGCAGAGGCGGAGACAGAGACAGGGACGGAGACAGAGACAGAGACAGAGACAGAGGCAGATGCAGAGACAGAGACAGAGACAGAGGCAGAGGCAGAGACAGAGACAGAGACAGAGACCAAGACGGAGACGGAGACAGAGACAGGCACGGGGTCAGAGACAGAGACAGAGACAGAGACGGAGGCAGTGGCAGAGACAGAGACAGAGACAGAGACAGGGATAGAGACAGGGACAGAGACAGAGAGAGAGACAGAGACAGAGACAGAGACAGAGACAGAGACAGAGACAGAGACAGAGACAGAGACAGAGACAGAGACAGAGACAGAGACAGAGACAGAGACAGAGACAGAGACAGAGACAGAGACAGAGACAGAGACAGAGACAGAGACAGAGACAGAGACAGAGACAGAGACAGAGACAGAGACAGAGACAGAGACAGAGACAGAGGCAGAGGCAGAGACGGAGACGGAGACAGAGACAGAGACCAAGACGGAGACGGAGACAGAGACGGAGTCAGAGACAGAGACAGATACAGAGACAAAGACTGAGACAGAGGCAGAGACAGAGACAGAGACAGAGACAGAGGCAGAGGCAGAGACAGAGACAGAGACAGGGACAGGGACAGTGACAGAGACAGAGACAGAGACTGATACAGAGACAAAGACCGAGACAGAGACAGAGACAGAGACAGAGACAGAGACAGAGACAGAGACAGAGACAGAGACAGAGACAGAGACAGAGGCAGAGGCAGAGACACAGACAGAGACAGGGACAGGGACAGTGACAGAAACAGAGACAAAAACAGAGACAGAGACAGAACCAGAGACAAAGACGGAGACAAAGACAGACACAGAGACAGAGACAGAGACAGAGACAGAGGCAAAGGCAGAGGCGGAGACAGAGACGGAGACGGAGACAGAGACACAGACAGAGACGGAGACAAATACCGAGACAGAGACAGCGACAGAGACAGAGACAGAGACAGAGACAGAGACAGAGACAGAGACAGAGACAGAGACAGAGACAGAGACAGAGACAGAGACAGAGACAGAGGCAGAGGCAGAGGCAGAGACGGAGACGGAGGCAGAGACAGAGACCAAGACGGAGACGGAGACAGAGACAGGGACAGGGTCAGGGACAGAGACAGAGACAGAGACAGAGGCAGAGACAGAGACGGAGACAGAGACAGAGACAGAGACAGAGACAGGGCCAAAGGCAGAGGCAGAGACAGAGACAGGAGCAGAGACGGGGGCATAGGCAGAGGTTGAGACAGGAGCAGAGACAGGGGCAGAGGCAGAGGTTGAGACAGAGACAGAGACCAAGACCGAGACCGGACCGAGACAGAGACGGAGGCCGAGACAGAGACAGAGACAGAGACAGAGGCAGAGGCAGCAGCAGATACGGAGACGGAGACAGAGACAGAGACCAAGACGGAGACGAAGACAGAGACAGGCACGGGGTCAGAGACAGAGACAGAGACAGAGACAGAGGCAGAGGCAGAGACAGAGACAGAGACAGAGACAGGGATAGAGACCGGGACAGAGACAGAGACAGAGACCGAGACAGAGACAGAGACAGAGACAGAGACAGAGACAGAGACAGAGACAGAGACAGAGACACAGACAGAGACAAAGACCGAGACAGGGACAGAGACAGAGACAGAGGCAGAGGCAGATGCAGAGACAGAGACAGAGACAGGGACAGAGACAGAGAGAGAGACAGAGACAGAGACACAGACAGAGGCAGAGGCAGAGGTAGAGACAGAGACGGAGACAGACACAGGGGCAGAGACAGAAACCGAGACAAAGACAGAGACAGAGACAGAGACAGAGACAGAGACAGAGACGGAGGCAGAGGCAGAGACGGAGCCGGAGACAGAAACAGAGACCAAGTCGGAGACGGAGACAGAGACACAGACAGAGACAGAGACAGAGACAGAGACAGAGACGGAGACAGAGACAGAGACCGAGACGGAGACAGAGACAGAGACAGAGACAGAGACAGAGACGGAGACAAATACCGAGACAGAGACAGCGACAGAGACAGAGACAGAGACGGAGACAAAGACCGAGACAGAGACAGAGTCAGTGACAGGGACAGAGACAGAGACAGCGACAGAGACAGAGACAGAGACGGAGACAAAGACCGAGACAGAGACAGAGTCAGTGACAGGGACAGAGACAGAGACAGAGACAGAGACAGAGTCAGAGACGGGGACAGGGACAGGGACAGGACAGGGACAAGGACAGCAAGAGGGACAGGGACAGGCAGCGGGTCAGAGACAGAGACAGAGGCAGAGGCAGAGCAGATGCTGGGACAGAGACAGGGCCAAAGGCAGAGGCAGAGACAGAGACAGGAGCAGAGACAGGGGCAGAGGCAGAGGTTGAGACAGAGACAGAGACCAAGACCGAGACCGGACCGAGACAGAGACGGAGGCCGAGACAGGGACAGAGGCAGAGACAGAGGCAGAGACAGAGACAGCGACAGAGACAGAGACAGAGACAGAGACAGAGACAGAGGCAGAGGCAGCGGCAGAGACGGAGACAGAGACAGAGACAGAGACAGAGACAGAGGCAGAGGCAGCGGCGGAGACGGAGACGGAGACAGAGACAGAGACCAAGACGGAGACGGAGACAGAGACAGGCACGGGGTCAGAGACAGAGACAGAGACAGAGACAGAGACAGAGGCAGAGGCAGAGACAGAGACAGAGACAGAGACAGGGATAGAGTCAGTGACAGGGACAGAGACAGAGACAGAGACAGAGACAGAGTCAGAGACGGGGACAGGGACAGGGACAGGACAGGGACAAGGACAGCAAGAGGGACAGGGACAGGCAGCGGGTCAGAGACAGAGACAGAGGCAGAGGCAGAGCAGATGCTGGGACAGAGACAGGGCCAAAGGCAGAGGCAGAGACAGAGACAGGAGCAGAGACAGGGGCAGAGGCAGAGGTTGAGACAGAGACAGAGACCAAGACCGAGACCGGACCGAGACAGAGACGGAGGCCGAGACAGAGACAGAGGCAGAGACAGAGGCAGAGACAGAGACAGCGACAGAGACAGAGACAGAGACAGAGACAGAGACAGAGGCAGAGGCAGCGGCAGAGACGGAGACAGAGACAGAGACAGAGACAGAGACAGAGGCAGAGGCAGAGACAGAGACAGAGACAGAGACAGAGACAGAGACAGAGACAGAGACAGAGACAGAGACAGAGACAGAGACAGAGACAGAGACAGAGACAGAGACAGAGACAGAGACAGAGGCAGAGGCAGACACGGAGACGGAGACAGAGACAGAGACCAAGACGGAGACGGAGACAGAGACGGAGTCAGAGACAGAGACAGATACAGAGACAAAGACTGGGACAGAGGCAGAGACAGAGACTGAAACAGAGACAGAGACAGAGACAGAGACAGAGACAGAGACAGAGACAGAGACAGAGACAGAGACAGAGACAGAGACAGAGGCAGCGGCAGAGGCGGAGACAGAGACAGGGACGGAGACAGAGACAGAGACAGAGACAGAGACAGAGACAGAGACAGAGACAGAGACAGAGGCAGAGGCAGAGACGGAGACGGAGACAGAGACAGAGACCAAGACGGAGACGGAGACAGAGACGGAGTCAGAGACAGAGACAGATACAGAGACAAAGACTGAGACAGAGGCAGAGACAGAGACAGAGACAGAGACAGAGGCAGAGGCAGAGACAGAGACAGAGACAGGGACAGGGACAGTGACAGAGACAGAGACAGAGACTGATACAGAGACAAAGACCGAGACAGAGACAGAGACAGAGACAGAGACAGAGACAGAGACAGAGACAGAGACAGAGACAGAGACAGAGACAGAGGCAGAGGCAGAGACACAGACAGAGACAGGGACAGGGACAGTGACAGAAACAGAGACAAAAACAGAGACAGAGACAGAACCAGAGACAAAGACGGAGACAAAGACAGACACAGAGACAGAGACAGAGACAGAGACAGAGGCAAAGGCAGAGGCGGAGACAGAGACGGAGACGGAGACAGAGACACAGACAGAGACGGAGACAAATACCGAGACAGAGACAGCGACAGAGACAGAGACAGAGACAGAGACAGAGACAGAGACAGAGACAGAGACAGAGACAGAGACAGAGACAGAGACAGAGACAGAGGCAGAGGCAGAGGCAGAGACGGAGACGGAGGCAGAGACAGAGACCAAGACGGAGACGGAGACAGAGACAGGGACAGGGTCAGGGACAGAGACAGAGACAGAGACAGAGGCAGAGACAGAGACGGAGACAGAGACAGAGACAGAGACAGAGACAGGGCCAAAGGCAGAGGCAGAGACAGAGACAGGAGCAGAGACGGGGGCATAGGCAGAGGTTGAGACAGGAGCAGAGACAGGGGCAGAGGCAGAGGTTGAGACAGAGACAGAGACCAAGACCGAGACCGGACCGAGACAGAGACGGAGGCCGAGACAGAGACAGAGACAGAGACAGAGGCAGAGGCAGCAGCAGATACGGAGACGGAGACAGAGACAGAGACCAAGACGGAGACGAAGACAGAGACAGGCACGGGGTCAGAGACAGAGACAGAGACAGAGACAGAGGCAGAGGCAGAGACAGAGACAGAGACAGAGACAGGGATAGAGACCGGGACAGAGACAGAGACAGAGACCGAGACAGAGACAGAGACAGAGACAGAGACAGAGACAGAGACAGAGACAGAGACAGAGACACAGACAGAGACAAAGACCGAGACAGGGACAGAGACAGAGACAGAGGCAGAGGCAGATGCAGAGACAGAGACAGAGACAGGGACAGAGACAGAGAGAGAGACAGAGACAGAGACACAGACAGAGGCAGAGGCAGAGGTAGAGACAGAGACGGAGACAGACACAGGGGCAGAGACAGAAACCGAGACAAAGACAGAGACAGAGACAGAGACAGAGACAGAGACAGAGACGGAGGCAGAGGCAGAGACGGAGCCGGAGACAGAAACAGAGACCAAGTCGGAGACGGAGACAGAGACACAGACAGAGACAGAGACAGAGACAGAGACAGAGACGGAGACAGAGACAGAGACCGAGACGGAGACAGAGACAGAGACAGAGACAGAGACAGAGACGGAGACAAATACCGAGACAGAGACAGCGACAGAGACAGAGACAGAGACGGAGACAAAGACCGAGACAGAGACAGAGTCAGTGACAGGGACAGAGACAGAGACAGCGACAGAGACAGAGACAGAGACGGAGACAAAGACCGAGACAGAGACAGAGTCAGTGACAGGGACAGAGACAGAGACAGAGACAGAGACAGAGTCAGAGACGGGGACAGGGACAGGGACAGGACAGGGACAAGGACAGCAAGAGGGACAGGGACAGGCAGCGGGTCAGAGACAGAGACAGAGGCAGAGGCAGAGCAGATGCTGGGACAGAGACAGGGCCAAAGGCAGAGGCAGAGACAGAGACAGGAGCAGAGACAGGGGCAGAGGCAGAGGTTGAGACAGAGACAGAGACCAAGACCGAGACCGGACCGAGACAGAGACGGAGGCCGAGACAGGGACAGAGGCAGAGACAGAGGCAGAGACAGAGACAGCGACAGAGACAGAGACAGCGACAGAGACAGAGACAGAGGCAGAGGCAGCGGCAGAGACGGAGACAGAGACAGAGACAGAGACAGAGACAGAGGCAGAGGCAGCGGCGGAGACGGAGACGGAGACAGAGACAGAGACCAAGACGGAGACGGAGACAGAGACAGGCACGGGGTCAGAGACAGAGACAGAGACAGAGACAGAGACAGAGGCAGAGGCAGAGACAGAGACAGAGACAGAGACAGGGATAGAGTCAGTGACAGGGACAGAGACAGAGACAGAGACAGAGACAGAGTCAGAGACGGGGACAGGGACAGGGACAGGACAGGGACAAGGACAGCAAGAGGGACAGGGACAGGCAGCGGGTCAGAGACAGAGACAGAGGCAGAGGCAGAGCAGATGCTGGGACAGAGACAGGGCCAAAGGCAGAGGCAGAGACAGAGACAGGAGCAGAGACAGGGGCAGAGGCAGAGGTTGAGACAGAGACAGAGACCAAGACCGAGACCGGACCGAGACAGAGACGGAGGCCGAGACAGAGACAGAGGCAGAGACAGAGGCAGAGACAGAGACAGCGACAGAGACAGAGACAGAGACAGAGACAGAGACAGAGGCAGAGGCAGCGGCAGAGACGGAGACAGAGACAGAGACAGAGACAGAGACAGAGGCAGAGGCAGAGACAGAGACAGAGACAGAGACAGAGACAGAGACAGAGACAGAGACAGAGACAGAGACAGAGACAGAGACAGAGACAGAGACAGAGACAGAGACAGAGACAGAGACAGAGGCAGAGGCAGACACGGAGACGGAGACAGAGACAGAGACCAAGACGGAGACGGAGACAGAGACGGAGTCAGAGACAGAGACAGATACAGAGACAAAGACTGGGACAGAGGCAGAGACAGAGACTGAAACAGAGACAGAGACAGAGACAGAGACAGAGACAGAGACAGAGACAGAGACAGAGACAGAGACAGAGACAGAGACAGAGGCAGCGGCAGAGGCGGAGACAGAGACAGGGACGGAGACAGAGACAGAGACAGAGACAGAGGCAGAGGCAGAGACAGCGGCAGAGACGGAGACAGAGACAGAGACAGAGACAGAGACAGAGGCAGAGGCAGAGACAGAGACAGAGACAGAGACAGAGACAGAGACAGAGACAGAGACAGAGACAGAGACAGAGACAGAGACAGAGACAGAGACAGAGACAGAGACAGAGACAGAGACAGAGGCAGAGGCAGACACGGAGACGGAGACAGAGACAGAGACCAAGACGGAGACGGAGACAGAGACGGAGTCAGAGACAGAGACAGATACAGAGACAAAGACTGGGACAGAGGCAGAGACAGAGACAGAAACAGAGACAGAGACAGAGACAGAGACAGAGACAGAGACAGAGACAGAGACAGAGACAGAGACAGAGACAGAGACAGAGACAGAGGCAGCGGCAGAGGCGGAGACAGAGACAGGGACGGAGACAGAGACAGAGACAGAGACAGAGGCAGATGCAGAGACAGAGACAGAGACAGAGGCAGAGGCAGAGACAGAGACAGAGACAGAGACCAAGACGGAGACGGAGACAGAGACAGGCACGGGGTCAGAGACAGAGACAGAGACAGAGACGGAGGCAGTGGCAGAGACAGAGACAGAGACAGAGACAGGGATAGAGACAGGGACAGAGACAGAGAGAGAGACAGAGACAGAGACAGAGACAGAGACAGAGACAGAGACAGAGACAGAGACAGAGACAGAGACAGAGACAGAGACAGAGACAGAGACAGAGACAGAGACAGAGACAGAGACAGAGACAGAGACAGAGACAGAGACAGAGACAGAGACAGAGACAGAGACAGAGACAGAGACAGAGACAGAGACAGAGACAGAGACAGAGACAGAGACAGAGACAGAGACAGAGGCAGAGGCAGAGACGGAGACGGAGACAGAGACAGAGACCAAGACGGAGACGGAGACAGAGACGGAGTCAGAGACAGAGACAGATACAGAGACAAAGACTGAGACAGAGGCAGAGACAGAGACAGAGACAGAGACAGAGGCAGAGGCAGAGACAGAGACAGAGACAGGGACAGGGACAGTGACAGAGACAGAGACAGAGACTGATACAGAGACAAAGACCGAGACAGAGACAGAGACAGAGACAGAGACAGAGACAGAGACAGAGACAGAGACAGAGACAGAGACAGAGACAGAGGCAGAGGCAGAGACACAGACAGAGACAGGGACAGGGACAGTGACAGAAACAGAGACAAAAACAGAGACAGAGACAGAACCAGAGACAAAGACGGAGACAAAGACAGACACAGAGACAGAGACAGAGACAGAGACAGAGGCAAAGGCAGAGGCGGAGACAGAGACGGAGACGGAGACAGAGACACAGACAGAGACGGAGACAAATACCGAGACAGAGACAGCGACAGAGACAGAGACAGAGACAGAGACAGAGACAGAGACAGAGACAGAGACAGAGACAGAGACAGAGACAGAGACAGAGACAGAGGCAGAGGCAGAGGCAGAGACGGAGACGGAGGCAGAGACAGAGACCAAGACGGAGACGGAGACAGAGACAGGGACAGGGTCAGGGACAGAGACAGAGACAGAGACAGAGGCAGAGACAGAGACGGAGACAGAGACAGAGACAGAGACAGAGACAGGGCCAAAGGCAGAGGCAGAGACAGAGACAGGAGCAGAGACGGGGGCATAGGCAGAGGTTGAGACAGGAGCAGAGACAGGGGCAGAGGCAGAGGTTGAGACAGAGACAGAGACCAAGACCGAGACCGGACCGAGACAGAGACGGAGGCCGAGACAGAGACAGAGACAGAGACAGAGGCAGAGGCAGCAGCAGATACGGAGACGGAGACAGAGACAGAGACCAAGACGGAGACGAAGACAGAGACAGGCACGGGGTCAGAGACAGAGACAGAGACAGAGACAGAGGCAGAGGCAGAGACAGAGACAGAGACAGAGACAGGGATAGAGACCGGGACAGAGACAGAGACAGAGACCGAGACAGAGACAGAGACAGAGACAGAGACAGAGACAGAGACAGAGACAGAGACAGAGACACAGACAGAGACAAAGACCGAGACAGGGACAGAGACAGAGACAGAGGCAGAGGCAGATGCAGAGACAGAGACAGAGACAGGGACAGAGACAGAGAGAGAGACAGAGACAGAGACACAGACAGAGGCAGAGGCAGAGGTAGAGACAGAGACGGAGACAGACACAGGGGCAGAGACAGAAACCGAGACAAAGACAGAGACAGAGACAGAGACAGAGACAGAGACAGAGACGGAGGCAGAGGCAGAGACGGAGCCGGAGACAGAAACAGAGACCAAGTCGGAGACGGAGACAGAGACACAGACAGAGACAGAGACAGAGACAGAGACAGAGACGGAGACAGAGACAGAGACCGAGACGGAGACAGAGACAGAGACAGAGACAGAGACAGAGACGGAGACAAATACCGAGACAGAGACAGCGACAGAGACAGAGACAGAGACGGAGACAAAGACCGAGACAGAGACAGAGTCAGTGACAGGGACAGAGACAGAGACAGCGACAGAGACAGAGACAGAGACGGAGACAAAGACCGAGACAGAGACAGAGTCAGTGACAGGGACAGAGACAGAGACAGAGACAGAGACAGAGTCAGAGACGGGGACAGGGACAGGGACAGGACAGGGACAAGGACAGCAAGAGGGACAGGGACAGGCAGCGGGTCAGAGACAGAGACAGAGGCAGAGGCAGAGCAGATGCTGGGACAGAGACAGGGCCAAAGGCAGAGGCAGAGACAGAGACAGGAGCAGAGACAGGGGCAGAGGCAGAGGTTGAGACAGAGACAGAGACCAAGACCGAGACCGGACCGAGACAGAGACGGAGGCCGAGACAGGGACAGAGGCAGAGACAGAGGCAGAGACAGAGACAGCGACAGAGACAGAGACAGAGACAGAGACAGAGACAGAGGCAGAGGCAGCGGCAGAGACGGAGACAGAGACAGAGACAGAGACAGAGACAGAGGCAGAGGCAGCGGCGGAGACGGAGACGGAGACAGAGACAGAGACCAAGACGGAGACGGAGACAGAGACAGGCACGGGGTCAGAGACAGAGACAGAGACAGAGACAGAGACAGAGGCAGAGGCAGAGACAGAGACAGAGACAGAGACAGGGATAGAGACAGGGACAGAGACAGAGAGAGAGACAGAGACAGAGACAGTGACAGGGACAGAGACAGAGACAGAGACAGAGACAGAGTCAGAGACGGGGACAGGGACAGGGACAGGACAGGGACAAGGACAGCAAGAGGGACAGGGACAGGCAGCGGGTCAGAGACAGAGGCAGAGGCAGAGGCAGAGCAGATGCTGGGACAGAGACAGGGCCAAAGGCAGAGGCAGAGACAGAGACAGGAGCAGAGACAGGGGCAGAGGCAGAGGTTGAGACAGAGACAGAGACCAAGACCGAGACCGGACCGAGACAGAGACGGAGGCCGAGACAGAGACAGAGGCAGAGACAGAGACAGCGACAGAGACAGAGACAGAGACAGAGACAGAGACAGAGGCAGAGGCAGCGGCAGAGACGGAGACAGAGACAGAGACAGAGACAGAGACAGAGGCAGAGGCAGCGGCGGAGACGGAGACGGAGACAGAGACAGAGACCAAGACGGAGACGGAGACAGAGACAGGCACGGGGTCAGAGACAGAGACAGAGACAGAGACAGAGACAGAGACAGAGACAGAGACAGAGACAGAGACAGAGACAGAGGCAGAGGCAGACACGGAGACGGAGACAGAGACAGAGACCAAGACGGAGACGGAGACAGAGACGGAGTCAGAGACAGAGACAGATACAGAGACAAAGACTGGGACAGAGGCAGAGACAGAGACAGAAACAGAGACAGAGACAGAGACAGAGACAGAGACAGAGACAGAGACAGAGACAGAGACAGAGACAGAGACAGAGACAGAGACAGAGACAGAGGCAGCGGCAGAGGCGGAGACAGAGACAGGGACGGAGACAGAGACAGAGACAGAGACAGAGGCAGAGGCAGAGACAGAGACAGAGACAGAGACAGAGGCAGAGGCAGAGACAGAGACAGAGACAGAGACCAAGACGGAGACGGAGACAGAGACAGGCACGGGGTCAGAGACAGAGACAGAGACAGAGACGGAGGCAGTGGCAGAGACAGAGACAGAGACAGAGACAGGGATAGAGACAGGGACAGAGACAGAGAGAGAGACAGAGACAGAGACAGAGACAGAGACAGAGACAGAGACAGAGACAGAGACAGAGACAGAGACAGAGACAGAGACAGAGACAGAGACAGAGACAGAGACAGAGACAGAGACAGAGACAGAGACAGAGACAGAGACAGAGACAGAGACAGAGACAGAGACAGAGACAGAGACAGAGACAGAGACAGAGGCAGAGGCAGAGACGGAGACGGAGACAGAGACAGAGACCAAGACGGAGACGGAGACAGAGACGGAGTCAGAGACAGAGACAGATACAGAGACAAAGACTGAGACAGAGGCAGAGACAGAGACAGAGACAGAGACAGAGGCAGAGGCAGAGACAGAGACAGAGACAGGGACAGGGACAGTGACAGAGACAGAGACAGAGACTGATACAGAGACAAAGACCGAGACAGAGACAGAGACAGAGACAGAGACAGAGACAGAGACAGAGACAGAGACAGAGACAGAGACAGAGACAGAGACAGAGGCAGAGGCAGAGACACAGACAGAGACAGGGACAGGGACAGTGACAGAAACAGAGACAAAAACAGAGACAGAGACAGAAACAGAGACAAAGACGGAGACAAAGACAGACACAGAGACAGAGACAGAGACAGAGACAGAGGCAAAGGCAGAGGCGGAGACAGAGACGGAGACGGAGACAGAGACACAGACAGAGACGGAGACAAATACCGAGACAGAGACAGCGACAGAGACAGAGACAGAGACAGAGACAGAGACAGAGACAGAGACAGAGACAGAGACAGAGACAGAGACAGAGACAGAGACAGAGACAGAGGCAGAGGCAGAGGCAGAGACGGAGACGGAGGCAGAGACAGAGACCAAGACGGAGACGGAGACAGAGACAGGGACAGGGTCAGGGACAGAGACAGAGACAGAGACAGAGGCAGAGACAGAGACGGAGACAGAGACAGAGACAGAGACAGAGACAGGGCCAAAGGCAGAGGCAGAGACAGAGACAGGAGCAGAGACGGGGGCATAGGCAGAGGTTGAGACAGGAGCAGAGACAGGGGCAGAGGCAGAGGTTGAGACAGAGACAGAGACCAAGACCGAGACCGGACCGAGACAGAGACGGAGGCCGAGACAGAGACAGAGACAGAGACAGAGGCAGAGGCAGCAGCAGATACGGAGACGGAGACAGAGACAGAGACCAAGACGGAGACGAAGACAGAGACAGGCACGGGGTCAGAGACAGAGACAGAGACAGAGACAGAGGCAGAGACACAGACAGAGACAAAGACCGAGACAGGGACAGAGACAGAGACAGAGGCAGAGGCAGATGCAGAGACAGAGACAGAGACAGGGACAGAGACAGAGAGAGAGACAGAGACAGAGACACAGACAGAGGCAGAGGCAGAGGTAGAGACAGAGACGGGGACAGACACAGGGGCAGAGACAGAAACCGAGACAAAGACAGAGACAGAGACAGAGACAGAGACAGAGACAGAGACAGAGACGGAGGCAGAGGCAGAGACGGAGCCGGAGACAGAAACAGAGACCAAGTCGGAGACGGAGACAGAGACACAGACAGAGACAGAGACAGAGACAGAGACGGAGACAGAGACAGAGACCGAGACGGAGACAGAGACAGAGACAGAGACAGAGACAGAGACGGAGACAAATACCGAGACAGAGACAGCGACAGAGACAGAGACAGAGACGGAGACAAAGACCGAGACAGAGACAGAGTCAGTGACAGGGACAGAGACAGAGACAGCGACAGAGACAGAGACAGAGACGGAGACAAAGACCGAGACAGAGACAGAGTCAGTGACAGGGACAGAGACAGAGACAGAGACAGAGACAGAGTC
>CAMAOD020000088.1:3927500-3940000 GCA_945859595.2 Megachile willughbiella | reverse complement strand
GCAGAGACAGAGACAGAAACAGAGACAGAGACAGAGACAGAGACAGAGACAGAGACAGAGACAGAGACAGAGACAGAGACAGAGACAGAGACAGAGACAGAGACAGAGACAGAGACAGAGACAGAGACAGAGACAGAGACAGAGGCAGCGGCAGAGGCGGAGACAGAGACAGAGACGGAGACAGAGACAGAGACAGAGACAGAGGCAGAGGCAGAGACAGAGACAGAGACAGAGTCAGAGACAGAGACAGAGACGGAGACAGACACAGGGGCAGAGACAGAAACCGAGACAAAGACAGAGACAGAGACAGAGACAGAGACAGAGTCAGAGACGGGGCAGGGACAGGGACAGGACAGGGACAAGGACAGTAAGAGGGACAGGGACAGGCAGCGGGTCAGAGAAAGAGACAGAGGCAGAGGCAGAGGCAGATGCAGGGACAGAGACAGAGCCAAAGGCAGAGGCAGAGACAGAGACAGGAGCAGAGACAGGGGCAGAGGCAGAGGTTGAGACAGAGACAGAGACCAAGACCGAGACCGGACCGAGACAGGGACGGAGGCCGAGACAGAGACAGAGGCAGAGACAGAGGCAGAGACAGAGACAGCGAGAGAGACAGGGATAGAGACAGGGACAGAGACAGAGAGAGAGACAGAGACAGAGACAGATACAGAGACAAAGACTGAGACAGAGGCAGAGACAGAGACAGAGACAGAGACAGAGGCAGAGACAGAGACAGAGACAGAGACAGGGACAGGGACAGTGACAGAGACAGGGACAGAGACTGATACGGAGACAAAGACCGAGACAGAAACAGAGACAGAGACAGAGACAGAGACAGAGACAGAGACAGAGACAGAGACAGAGACAGAGACGGAGACAAATACCGAGACAGAGACAGCGACAGAGACAGAGACAGAGACAGAGACAGAGACAGAGACAGAGACAGAGACAGAGACAGAGACAGAGACAGAGACAGAGTCAGAGGCAGAGGCAGAGACGGAGACGGAGGCAGAGACAGAGGCCAAGACGGAGATGGAGACAGAGACAGGGACATGGTCAGAGACAGAGACAGAGACAGAGACAGAGACAGAGGCAGAGACAGAGACCGAGACAGGGACAGAGACAGAGACAGAGGCAGAGGCAGATGCAGAGACAGAGACAGAGACAGGGACAGAGACAGAGAGAGAGACAGAGACGGAGACAGAGACAGAGACAGAGACAGAGACAAATACCGAGACAGAGACAGCGACAGAGGCAGAGACGGAGACGGAGACAGAGACAGAGACAGAGACAGAGACAGAGACAGAGACAGAGACAAAGACAGAGACACAGACAGAGACAGAGACAGGGACAGGGACAGTGACAGAAACAGAGACAAAGACAGAGACAGAGACAGAAACAGAGACAAAGACGGAGACAAAGACAGACACAGAGACAGAGACAGAGACAGAGACAGAGGCAGAGGCAGAGACAGAGGCAGAGACGGAGACGGAGACAGAGACAGAGAACAAGTCGGAGACGGAGACAGAGACACAGACAGAGACAGAGACAGAGACAGAGACAGACACAGAGACAGAGACACAGAGACAGAGACACAGAGACAGAGACACAGAGACAGAGACACCGAGACACAGAGACAGAGATACAGAGACAGAGACACAGAGACAGGGGCACGGAGACAGAGACAGAGACAGAGACAGAGACAGAGACAGAGACAGAGACGGATACGTAGACGGAGACAGAGCCAGAGACACAGAGACAGAGACACAGAGACAGAGACACAGAGACAGAGACACAGAGACAGAGACACAGAGACAGAGACACAGAGACAGAGACACAGAGACAGAGACACAGAGACAGAGATACAGAGACACAGAGACAGAGACACAGAGACAGAGACACAGAGACAGAGACACATCGACAGAGACACAGAGACAGAGACACAGAGACAGAGACACAGAGACAGAGACACAGAGGCAGAGACACAGAGACAGAGACACAGACACAGAGACACAGAGACAGAGACACAGAGACAGAGACAAAGAGACAGAGACACACAGACGGAGACACAGAGACAGAGACACAGAGACAGAGACCCAGAGACAGAGACACAGAGACAGAGACACAGAGACAGAGACAGAGACACAGAGACAGGGACACAGAGACAGAGACACAGAGACAGAGACAGAGACACAGAGACAGAGACACAGAGACAGAGACAAAGACAGATTCAGAGACAGAGACACAGAGCACAGACACAGAGACGGATACACAGACACGTAGGCGCACAGACAGAGACACAGATTAAGACACACGGAGACAGAGGCAGAGACACAGAGACAGAGACAAGGAGACTTAGACACAGAGACAGAGACACAGAGACAGAGACAGAGACAGAGGCAGAGACAGAGACAGAGGCAGAGACAGAGACAGAGCCAGAGGCAGAGACAGAGACAGAGACAGGGACAGGGACAGTGACAGAAACAGAGACAAAGACAGAGACAGAGACAGAAACAGAGACAAAGACGGAGACAAAGACAGACACAGAGAGAGAGAGAGAGACAGAGACAGAGACAGAGGCAAAGTCAGAGGCAGAGACAGAGACGCAGACAGAGACAGAGACCGAGACGGAGACAGAGACAGAGACAGAGACAGAGACAGAGACGGGACAAATACCGAGACAGAGACAGGGACAGGGACAGTGACAGAGACAGAGACAGAGACTGATACAGAGACAAAGACCGAGACGGAGACAGAGACAGAGACAGAGACAGAGATAGAGACAGAGACAGAGACAGAGACAGAGACAGAGACGGAGACAGAGACAGAGACAGAGACAGAGGCAGAGGCAGAGACGGAGACGGAGACAGAGACAGAGACCAAGACGGAGACGGAGACAGAGACGGAGTCAGAGACAGAGACAGATACAGAGACAAAGACCGAGACAGAGGCAGAGACAGAGACAGAGACAGAGGCAGAGACAGAGACAGAGGCAGAGGCAGAGACAGGGACAGAGACAGGGACAGGGACAGTGACAGAAACAGAGACAAAGACAGAGACAGGGACAGAAACAGAGACAAAGACGGAGACAAAGACAGACACAGAGAGAGAGAGAGAGACAGAGACAGAGACAGAGGCAAAGTCAGAGGCAGAGACAGAGACGCAGACAGAGACAGAGACCGAGACGGAGACAGAGACAGAGACAGAGACAGAGGCAGAGACGGGACAAATACCGAGACAGAGGCAGCGACAGAGACAGAGACAGAGACAGAGACAGAGACGGAGACAAATACCGAGACAGAGACAGCGACAGAGACAGAGACAGAGACGGAGACAGAGACAGAGACAGAGACAGAGACAGAGACAGAGACAGAGACAGAGACAGAGACAGAGACAGAGACAGAGACAGAGACAGAGACAGAGACAGAGACAGAGACAGAGACAGAGACAGAGACAGAGACAGAGACAGAGACAGAGACAGAGACAGAGACAGAGACAGAGACAGAGACAGAGACAGAGACAGAGACAGAGGCAGAGACAGAGACAGAGACAGAGACAGAGACAGAGACAGAGACAGAGACAGAGGCAGAGGCAGAGGCAGAGGCAGAGACAGAGGCAGAGATGGAGACGGAGACAGAGACAGAGACCAAGTCGGCGACGGAGACAGAGACACAGACAGAGACAGAGACAGAGACAGAGACAGAGACAGAGACAGAGACAGAGACAGAGACAGAGACAGAGACAGAGACAGAGACAGAGACAGAGACAGAGACAGAGACAGAGACAGAGACAAAGACAGAGACACAGACAGAGACAAAGACCGAGACAGGGACAGAGACAGAGACAGAGGCAGAGGCAGATGCAGAGACAGAGACAGAGACAGGGGCAGAGGCAGAGGCAGAGGCTGAGACAGAGACAGAGACAGAGACAGAGGCAGGGGCAGAGACAGAAACCGCGACAGAGACAATGACAGAGACAGAGACGGAGGCCGAGACAGAGACGGAGGCCGAGACAGAGACGGAGGCCGAGACAGAGACGGAGGCCGAGACAGAGACAGAGACAGAGACAGAGACAGAGACAGAGACAGAGACACAGACAGAGACAAAGACCGAGACAGGGACAGAGACAGAGACAGAGGCAGAGGCAGATGCAGAGACAGAGACAGGGACAGGGACAGAGACAGAGACAGAGACACAGACAGAGGCAGAGGCAGAGGCAGAGACAGAGACGGAGAGAGACACAGGGGCAGAGACAGAAACCGAGACAATGACAGAGACAGAGACAGAGACGGAGGCAGAGGCAGAGACAGAGACAGAGACGGGACAAATACCGAGACAGAGGCAGCGACAGAGACAGAGACAGAGACAGAGACAGAGACAGAGACAGAGACAGAGACAGAGACAGAGACAGAGACAGAGACAGAGACAGAGACACAGACGGAGACAGAGACAGAGACAGAGACAGAGACAGAGACAGAGACAGAGACAGAGACAGAGACAGACACAGAGAGAGAGACAGAGACAGAGACAGAGGCAAAGTCAGAGGCAGAGACAGAGACGGAGACAGAGACAGAGACCGAGACGGAGACAGAGACAGAGACAGAGACAGAGACAGAGACAGAGACGGGACAAATACCGAGACAGAGGCAGCGACAGAGACAGAGACAGAGACAGAGACAGAGACAGAGACAGAGACAGAGACAGAGACAGAGACAGAGACAGAGACAGAGACAGAGACAGAGACAGAGACAGAGACAGAGACAGAGACAGAGACAGAGACAGAGTCAGAGACAGAGACAGAGACAAATACCGAGACAGAGACAGCGACAGAGGCAGAGACGGAGACGGAGACAGAGACAGAGACAGAGACATAGACAGAGACAGAGACAGAGACAGAGACAGAGACAGAGGCAGAGGCAGAGACGGAGGCAGAGACGGAGACGGAGACAGAGACAGAGACCAAGTCGGAGACGGAGACAGAGACACAGACAGAGACAGAGGCAGAGACAGAGACAGAGACAGAGACAGAGACATAGACAGAGACAGAGACAGAGACAGAGACAGAGACAGAGACAGAGACAGAGACACAGACAGAGACAAAGACCGAGACAGGGACAGAGACAGAGACAGAGGCAGAGGCAGATGCAGAGACAGAGACAGAGACAGGGACAGAGACAGAGAGAGAGACAGAGACAGAGACACAGACAGAGGCAGAGGCAGAGGCAGAGACAGAGACGGAGACAGACACAGGGGCAGAGACAGAAACCGAGACAAAGACAGAGACAGAGACAGAGACAGAGACAGAGTCAGAGACGGGGCAGGGACAGGGACAGGACAGGGACAAGGACAGTAAGAGGGACAGGGACAGGCAGCGGGTCAGAGAAAGGGACAGAGGCAGAGGCAGAGGCAGATGCAGGGACAGAGACAGAGCCAAAGGCAGAGGCAGAGACAGAGACAGGAGCAGAGACAGGGGCAGAGGCAGAGGTTGAGACAGAGACAGAGACCAAGACCGAGACCGGACCGAGACAGGGACGGAGGCCGAGATAGAGACAGAGGCAGAGACAGAGGCAGAGACAGAGACAGCGAGAGAGACAGGGATAGAGACAGGGACAGAGACAGAGAGAGAGACAGAGACAGAGACAGATACAGAGACAAAGACTGAGACAGAGGCAGAGACAGAGACAGAGACAGAGACAGAGGCAGAGGCAGAGACAGAGACAGAGACAGAGACAGGGACAGGGACAGTGACAGAGACAGGGACAGAGACTGATACAGAGACAAAGACCGAGACAGAAACAGAGACAGAGACAGAGACAGAGACAGAGACAGAGACAGAGACGGAGACAAATACCGAGACAGAGACAGCGACAGAGACAGAGACAGAGGCAGAGACAGAGACAGAGACAGAGACAGAGACAGAGACAGAGACAGAGTCAGAGGCAGAGGCAGAGACGGAGACGGAGGCAGAGACAGAGGCCAAGACGGAGATGGAGACAGAGACAGGGACATGGTCAGAGACAGAGACAGAGACAGAGACAGAGACAGAGGCAGAGACAGAGACCGAGACAGGGACAGAGACAGAGACAGAGGCAGAGGCAGATGCAGAGACAGAGACAGAGACAGGGACAGAGACAGAGAGAGAGACAGAGACGGAGACAGAGACAGAGACCGAGACAAAGACCGAGACAGAGACGGAGACAGAGACAGAGACGGAGACGGAGGCAGAGACAGAGACCAAGACGGAGACGGAGACAGAGACAGGGACAGGGTCAGAGACAGAGACAGAGACAGAGACAGAGACAGAGACAGAGACAGAGACAGAGACAGAGGCAGAGGCAGAGACGGAGGCGGAGACAGAGACAGAGACAGAGACAGAGACAGAGACAGAGACAGAGGCAGAGGCAGAGGCAGATGCAGGGACAGAGACAGAGGCAGAGGCAGAGGCAGATGCAGGGACAGAGACAGGGCCAAAGGCAGAGGCAGAGACAGAGGCAGGAGCAGATACAGGGGCAGAGGCAGAGGTTGAGACAGAGACAGAGACCAAGACCGAGACCGGATCGAGACAGAGACGGAGGCCGAGACAGAGACAGAGGCAGAGACAGAGGCAGAGACAGAGACAGCGACAGAGACAGAGACAGAGACAGAGACAGAGACAGAGACAGAGACAGAGACAGAGACAGAGGCAGAGGCAGACACGGAGGCAGAGACGGAGACGGAGACAGAGACAGAGACCAAGTCGGAGACGGAGACAGAGACACAGACAGAGACAGAGGCAGAGACAGAGACAGAGACAGAGACAGAGACAGAGACAGAGACAGAGACAGAGACAGAGTCAGAGACGGGGACAGGGACAGGGACAGGACAGGGACAAGGACAGTAAGAGGGACAGGGACAGGCAGCGGGTCAGAGAAAGAGACAGAGGCAGAGGCAGAGGCAGATGCAGGGACAGAGACAGAGCCAAAGGCAGAGGCAGAGACAGAGACAGGAGCAGAGACAGGGGCAGAGGCAGAGGTTGAGACAGAGACAGAGACCAAGACCGAGACCGGACCGAGACAGGGACGGAGGCCGAGAGAGACAGAGGCAGAGACAGAGGCAGAGACAGAGACAGCGACAGAGACAGAGACAGAGACATGGACAGAGACAGAGACAGAGGCAGAGGCAGCGGCAGAGACGGAGACAGAGACAGAGACAGAGACAGAGACAGAGACAGAGACAGAGGCAGAGGCAGCGGCAGAGACGGAGACGGAGACAGAGACAGAGACCGAGACGGAGACAGCGACAGAGACAGAGACAGAGACAGAGACAGAGACATAGACAGAGACAGAGACAGAGACAGAGACAGAGACAGAGACAGAGACAGAGACAGAGACAGAGACAGAGACAGAGACAGAGACAGAGACAGAGACAGAGACAGAGGCAGAGACAGAGACAGGGACAGAGACAGAGACAGAGGCAGAGGCAGAGGCAGAGACAGAGACGGAGACAGAGACAGAGACCGAGACGGAGACAGAGACAGAGACAGAGACGGAGACAAAGACCGAGACAGAGACAGAGACAGAGACAGAGACGGAGACGGAGGCAGAGACAGAGACCAAGACGGAGACGGAGACAGAGACAGGGACAGGGTCAGAGACAGAGACAGAGACAGAGACAGAGACAGAGACAGAGACAGAGACAGAGGCAGAGGCAGAGACGGAGACGGAGACAGAGACAGAGACCGAGACGGAGACAGCGACAGAGACAGAGACAGAGACAGAGACAGAGACATAGACAGAGACAGAGACAGAGACAGAGACAGAGACAGAGACAGAGACAGAGACAGAGACAGAGACAGAGACAGAGACAGAGACAGAGACAGAGACAGAGACAGAGACAGAGACAGAGACAGAGACAGAGACAGAGACAGAGACAGAGACAGAGACAGAGACAGAGACAGAGACAGAGACAGAGACAGAGACAGAGACAGAGACAGAGACAGAGACAGAGACAGAGACAGAGACAGAGACAGAGACAGAGACAGAGACAGAGACAGAGACAGAGACAGAGACAGAGACAGAGACAGAGACAGAGGCAGAGGCAGAGGTAGAGACAGAGACAGAGACAGGGACAGAGACAGAGACAGAGGCAGAGACAGAGACAGGGACAGAGACAGAGACAGAGGCAGAGGCAGAGGCAGAGACAGAGACGGAGACAGAGACAGAGACCGAGACGGAGACAGAGACAGAGACAGAGACGGAGACAAAGACCGAGACAGAGACAGAGACAGAGACAGAGACGGAGACGGAGGCAGAGACAGAGACCAAGACGGAGACGGAGACAGAGACAGGGACAGGGACAGAGACAGAGACAGAGACAGAGACAGAGACAGAGACAGAGACAGAGACAGAGACAGAGACAGAGACAGAGACAGAGACAGAGACAGAGACAGAGACAGACACAGAGACAGAGGCAGAGGCAGAGGCAGAGACGGAGACGGAGACAGAGACAGAGACAGAGACAGAGACAGAGACAGAGACAGAGACAGAGACAGAGACAGAGACAGAGACAGAGACAGAGACAGAGACAGAGACAGAGACAGAGACAGAGACAGAGACAGAGACAGAGACAGAGGCAGAGGCAGAGGTAGAGACAGAGACAGAGACAGGGACAGAGACAGAGAGAGAGACAGAGACAGAGACAGAGACAGAGACAGAGACAGAGACAGAGACAGAGACAGAGACAGAGACAGAGACAGAGACAGAGACAGAGACAGACACAGAGACAGAGGCAGAGGCAGAGGCAGAGACGGAGACGGAGACAGAGACAGAGACCAAGACGGAGACGGAGACAGAGACGGAGTCAGAGACAGGGACAGATACAGAGACAAAGACCGAGACAGAGGCAGAGACAGAGACAGAGACAGAGACAGAGACAGGGGCAGAGGCAGAGGCAGAGACAGAGACGGAGACAGAGACAGAGACCGAGACGGAGACAGAGACAGAGACCGAGACGGAGACAGAGACAGGGACAGAGACAGAGGGAGAGACAGAGACAGAGACAGAGACAGAGACAGAGACAGAGGCAGAGACAGAGACGGAGACAGAGACAGAGACCGAGACGGAGACAGAGACAGAGACAGAGACAGAGACGGAGGCAAAGACAGAGACAGAGACAGAGTCAGAGACAGGGACAGAGGCAGAGACAGAGACAGAGGCAGAGTCAGAGACGGGGACAGGGACAGAGACAGAGACAGAGACAGAGACAGAGACAGAGACAGAGACAGAGGCAGAGGCAGAGACAGAGACAGAGACAGGGATAGAGACAGGGACAGAGACAGAGAGAGAGAGACAGAGACAGAGACAGAGACAGAGACAGACACAGGGGCAGAGACAGAAACCGAGACAAAGACAGAGACAGAGACAGAGACGGAGGCAGAGGCAGAGGCAGAGACAGAGACGGAGACAGAGACAGAGACCGAGACGGAGACAGAGACAGAGGCAGAGGCAGAGACAGAGACAAAGACCGAGACAGGGACAGAGACAGAGACAGAGGCAGAGGCAGATGCAGAGACAGAGACGGAGACAGAGACAGAGACCGAGACGGAGACAGCGACAGAGACAGAGACAGAGACAGAGACAGAGACAGAGACGGAGACGGAGGCAGAGACAGAGACCAAGACGGAGACGGAGACAGAGACAGGGACAGAGACAGAGACAGAGACACAGACAGAGACAAAGACCGAGACAGGGACAGAGACATAGACAGAGACAGAGACAGAGACAGAGACAGAGGCAGAGGCAGAGACGGAGGCAGAGACGGAGACGGAGACAGAGACAGAGACCAAGTCGGAGACGGAGACAGAGACACAGACAGAGACAGAGGCAGAGACAGAGACAGAGACAGAGACAGAGACAGAGACAGAGACAGAGACAGAGACAGAGACAGAGACAGAGACAGAGACAGAGACAGAGACAGAGTCAGAGACGGGGACAGGGACAGGGACAGGACAGGGACAAGGACAGTAAGAGGGACAGGGACAGGCAGCGGGTCAGAGAAAGAGACAGAGGCAGAGGCAGAGGCAGATGCAGGGACAGAGACAGAGCCAAAGGCAGAGGCAGAGACAGAGACAGGAGCAGAGACAGGGGCAGAGGCAGAGGTTGAGACAGAGACAGAGACCAAGACCGAGACCGGACCGAGACAGGGACGGAGGCCGAGAGAGACAGAGGCAGAGACAGAGGCAGAGACAGAGACAGCGACAGAGACAGAGACAGAGACATGGACAGAGACAGAGACAGAGACAGAGACAGAGACAGAGACAGAGACAGAGACAGAGACAGAGACAGAGACAGAGACAGAGACAGAGGCAGAGGCAGAGACGGAGACGGAGACAGAGACAGAGACCAAGACGGAGACGGAGACAGAGACGGAGTCAGAGACAGAGACAGAGACAGAGACAGAGACAGAGACAGAGTCAGAGGCAGAGGCAGAGACGGAGACGGAGGCAGAGACAGAGGCCAAGACGGAGATGGAGACAGAGACAGGGACATGGTCAGAGACAGAGACAGAGACAGAGACAGAGACAGAGGCAGAGACAGAGACCGAGACAGGGACAGAGACAGAGACAGAGGCAGAGGCAGATGCAGAGACAGAGACAGAGACAGGGACAGAGACAGGGACAGAGACAGAGAGAGAGACAGAGACAGAGACACAGACAGAGGCAGAGGCAGAGGCAGAGGCAGAGACAGAGACAGAGACAGGGACAGGGACAGTGACAGTGACAGAGACAGAGACAGAGACTGATAAAGAGACAAAGACCGAGACAGAGACAGAGACAGAGACAGAGACAGAGAGGGAGACAAATACCGAGACAGAGACAGTGACAGAGACAGAGACAGAGACAGAGGCAGAGACAGAGACAGGGACAGAGACAGAGACAGAGGCAGAGGCAGAGGCAGAGACAGAGACGGAGACAGAGACAGAGACCGAGACGGAGACAGAGACAGAGACAGAGACGGAGACAAAGACCGAGACAGAGACAGAGACAGAGACAGAGACGGAGACGGAGGCAGAGACAGAGACCAAGACGGAGACGGAGACAGAGACAGGGACAGGGTCAGAGACAGAGACAGAGACAGAGACAGAGACAGAGACAGAGACAGAGGCAGAGGCAGAGACGGAGACGGAGACAGAGACAGAGACCGAGACGGAGACAGGGACAGAGACAGAGACAGAGACAGAGACAGAGACAGAGACATAGACAGAGACAGAGACAGAGACAGAGACAGAGACAGAGACAGAGACAGAGACAGAGACAGAGACAGAGACAGAGACAGAGACAGAGACAGAGACAGAGACAGAGACAGAGACAGAGACAGAGACAGAGACTGAGACAGAGACAGAGACAGAGACAGAGACAGAGACAGAGACAGAGACAGAGACAGAGACAGAGACAGAGACCGAGACGGAGACAGCGACAGAGACAGAGACAGAGACAGAGACAGAGACAGAGACATAGACAGAGACAGAGACAGAGACAGAGACAGAGACAGAGACAGAGACAGAGACAGAGACAGAGACAGAGACAGAGACAGAGACAGAGACAGAGACAGAGACAGAGACAGAGACAGAGACAGAGACAGAGACAGAGACAGAGACAGAGACAGAGACAGAGACAGAGACAGAGACAGAGACAGAGACAGAGACAGAGACAGAGACAGAGACAGAGACAGAGACAGAGACAGAGACAGAGACAGAGACAGAGACAGAGACAGAGACAGAGACAGAGACAGAGACCGAGGCAGAGGCAGAGGTAGAGACAGAGACAGAGACAGGGACAGAGACAGAGAGAGAGACAGAGACAGAGACAGAGACAGAGACAGAGACAGAGACAGAGACAGAGACAGAGACAGAGACAGAGACAGAGACAGAGACAGAGACAGAGACAGACACAGAGACAGAGGCAGAGGCAGAGGCAGAGACGGAGACGGAGACCAAGACGGAGACGGAGACAGAGACGGAGTCAGAGACAGGGACAGATACAGAGACAAAGACCGAGACAGAGGCAGAGACAGAGACAGAGACAGAGACAGAGACAGAGGCAGAGGCAGAGACAGAGACAGAGACAGAGACAGAGACAGGGACAGAGACAGAGAGAGAGACAGAGACAGAGACAGAGACAGGGGCAGAGGCAGAGAGAGAGACAGAGACAGAGACACAGACAGAGGCAGAGGCAGAGGCAGAGACAGAGACAGAGACAGGGACAGGGACAATGACAGAGACAGAGACAGAGACAGAGACTGATAAAGAGACAAAGACCGAGACAGAGACAGAGACAGAGACAGAGACAGAGACGGGGACAAATACCGAGACAGAGACAGTGACAGAGACAGAGACAGAGACAGAGACAGAGACAGAGACAGGGACAGAGACAGAGACAGAGGCAGAGGCAGAGGCAGAGACAGAGACGGAGACAGAGACAGAGACCGAGACGGAGACAGAGACAGAGACAGAGACAGAGACGGAGAC
>CAMAOD020000088.1:3910000-3917500 GCA_945859595.2 Megachile willughbiella | reverse complement strand
CGAGACAGAGACAGCGACAGAGACAGAGTCAGAGACGGAGACAAATACCGAGACAGAGACAGTGACAGAGACAGAGACAGAGACAGAGACAGAGACAGAGACAGGGACAGGGGCAGAGACAGAGACAGAGGCAGAGGCAGAGACAGAGACGGAGACAGAGACAGAGACCGAGACGGAGACAGAGACAGAGACAGAGACAGAGACAGAGACGGAGACAAAGACCGAGACAGAGACAGAGACAGAGACAGAGACGGAGACGGAGGCAGAGACAGAGACCATGACGGAGACGGAGACAGACACAGGGACAGGGTCAGAGACAGAGACAGAGACAGAGACAGAGACAGAGACAGAGACAGTGACAGAGGCAGAGGCAGAGACGGAGACAGAGACAGAGACCGAGACGGAGACAGCGACAGAGACAGAGACAGAGACAAAGACCGAGACAGAGACAGAGACAGAGACAGAGACAGAGACAGAGACAGAGACAGAGACAGAGACGGAGACAAATACCGAGACAGAGACAGCGACAGAGACAGAGTCAGAGACGGAGACAAATACCGAGACAGAGACAGTGACAGAGACAGAGACAGAGACAGAGACAGAGACAGAGACAGAGACAGGGACAGGGACAGAGACGGAGACAGAGGCAGAGGCAGAGACAGAGACGGAGACAGAGACAGAGACCGAGACGGAGACAGAGACAGAGACAGAGACAGAGACAGAGACGGAGACAAAGACCGAGACAGAGACAGAGACAGAGACAGAGACAGCGACAGAGACAGAGACAGACACAGAGGCAGAGGCAGAGGCAGATGCAGAGACAGAGACGCAGACAGAGACAGAGACCGAGACGGAGACAGAGACAGGGACAGAGACAGAGGGAGAGACAGAGACAGAGACAGAGACAGAGACAGAGACAGCGGCAGAGACAGAGACGGAGACAGAGACAGGGGAAGAGACAGAAACCGAGACAGAGACAATGACAGAGACAGAGACGGAGACGGAGACAGAGACAGAGACAGAGGCAGAGACAGAGACAGAGACAGAGACAGGGACAGAGGCAGAGACAGGGGCAGAGACAGAAACCGAGACAGAGACAATGACAGAGACAGGGACAGAGACAGAGACAGAGACAGAGACAGGGACAGAGACAGAGACAGAGGCAGAGGCAGAGGCAGAGACAGAGACAGAGACAGAGACAGAGGCAGAGACAGAGACGGAGACAGAGACAGGGGAAGAGACAGAAACCGAGACAGAGACAATGACAGAGACAGAGACGGAGACGGAGACAGAGACAGGGACAGGGTCAGAGACAGAGACCGAGACGGAGACAGAGACAGAGACAGAGACAGAGACGGAGGCAAAGACAGAGACAGAGACAGAGTCAGAGACAGGGACAGAGGCAGAGACAGAGACAGAGGCAGAGTCAGAGACGGGGACAAGGACAGAGACAGAGACAGAGACAGAGACAGAGGCAGAGGCAGAGACAGAGACAGAGACAGAGACAGAGACAGAGACAGAGACAGAGACAGAGACAGTGACAGAGGCAGAGGCAGAGACGGAGACGGAGACAGAGACAGTGACAGAGGCAGAGGCAGAGACGGAGACAGAGACAGAGACAGAGACAGAGACGGAGACAAAGACCGAGACAGAGACAGAGACAGAGACAGAGACAGAGACAGAGACAGAGACAGACACAGAGGCAGAGGCAGAGGCAGATGCAGAGACAGAGACGCAGACAGAGACAGAGACCGAGACGGAGACAGAGACAGGGACAGAGACAGAGGGAGAGACAGAGACAGAGACAGACACAGAGACAGAGACAGCGGCAGAGACAGACACGGAGACAGAGACAGGGGAAGAGACAGAAACCGAGACAGAGACAATGACAGAGACAGAGACGGAGACGGAGACAGAGACAGGGACAGGGTCAGAGACAGAAACCGAGACGGAGACAGAGACAGAGACAGAGACAGAGACGGAGGCAAAGACAGAGACAGAGACAGAGTCAGAGACAGGGACAGAGGCAGAGACAGAGACAGAGGCAGAGTCAGAGACGGGGACAAGGACAGAGACAGAGACAGAGACAGAGACAGAGGCAGAGGCAGAGACAGAGACAGAGACAGAGACAGAGACAGAGACAGAGACAGAGACAGAGACAGAGACAGAGACAGAGACAGAGACAGAGGCAGAGGCAGAGACGGAGACGAAGGCAGAGACAGAGACCAAGACGGAGACGGAGACAGAGACAGGGACAGGGTCAGAGACAGAGACAGAGACCGAGACGGAGACAGCGACAGAGACAGAGACAGAGACAGAGACAGAGACAGAGACAGAGACACAGACAGAGACAGAGACAGAGACAGAGACAGAGACAGAGACAAAGACCGAGACAGGGACAGAGACAGAGACAGAGGCAGAGGCAGATGCAGAGACAGAGACAGGGACAGGGACAGTGACAGAGACAGAGACAGAGACTGATACAGAGACAAATACCGAGACAGAGACAGAGACAGAGACAGAGACAGAGACAGAGACGGAGACAAATACCGAGACAGAGACAGTGACAGAGACAGAGACAGAGACAGAGACAGAGACAGAGACAGAGACAGAGACAGAGACAGAGACAGAGACAGTGGCAGAGGGAGAGGCAGAGACAGAGACGGAGACAGAGACAGCGACCGAGACGGAGACAGAGACAGAGACAGAGACGGAGACAAAGACCAAGACAGAGACAGAGACAGAGACAGAGACGGAGACGGAGGCAGAGACAGAGACCATGACGGAGACGGAGACAGAGACAGGGACAGGGTCAGAGACAGAGACAGAGACAGAGACAGAGACAGAGACAGAGACAGTGACAGAGGCAGAGGCAGAGACGGAGACGGAGACAGAGACAGAGACCGAGACGGAGACAGCGACAGAGACAGAGACAGAGACAAAGACCGAGACAGAGACAGAGACAGAGACAGAGACAGAGACAGAGACAGAGACAGAGACAGAGACAGAGACGGAGACAAATACCGAGACAGAGACAGCGACAGAGACAGAGTCAGAGACGGAGACAAATACCGAGACAGAGACAGTGACAGAGACAGAGACAGAGACAGAGACAGAGACAGAGACAGGGACAGGGGCAGAGACAGAGACAGAGGCAGAGGCAGAGACAGAGACGGAGACAGAGACAGAGACCGAGACGGAGACAGAGACAGAGACAGAGACAGAGACAGAGACGGAGACAAAGACCGAGACAGAGACAGAGACAGAGACAGAGACGGAGACGGAGGCAGAGGCAGAGACCATGACGGAGACGGAGACAGACACAGGGACAGGGTCAGAGACAGAGACAGAGACAGAGACAGAGACAGAGACAGTGACAGAGGCAGAGGCAGAGACGGAGACAGAGACAGAGACCGAGACGGAGACAGCGACAGAGACAGAGACAGAGACAAAGACCGAGACAGAGACAGAGACAGAGACAGAGACAGAGACAGAGACAGAGACAGAGACAGAGACGGAGACAAATACCGAGACAGAGACAGCGACAGAGACAGAGTCAGAGACGGAGACAAATACCGAGACAGAGACAGTGACAGAGACAGAGACAGAGACAGAGACAGAGACAGAGACAGAGACAGGGACAGGGACAGAGACGGAGACAGAGGCAGAGGCAGAGACAGAGACGGAGACAGAGACAGAGACCGAGACGGAGACAGAGACAGAGACAGAGACAGAGACAGAGACGGAGACAAAGACCGAGACAGAGACAGAGACAGAGACAGAGACAGCGACAGAGACAGAGACAGACACAGAGGCAGAGGCAGAGGCAGATGCAGAGACAGAGACGCAGACAGAGACAGAGACCGAGACGGAGACAGAGACAGGGACAGAGACAGAGGGAGAGACAGAGACAGAGACAGAGACAGAGACAGAGACAGCGGCAGAGACAGAGACGGAGACAGAGACAGGGGAAGAGACAGAAACCGAGACAGAGACAATGACAGAGACAGAGACGGAGACGGAGACAGAGACAGAGACAGAGGCAGAGACAGAGACAGAGACAGAGACAGGGACAGAGGCAGAGACAGGGGCAGAGACAGAAACCGAGACAGAGACAATGACAGAGACAGGGACAGAGACAGAGACAGAGACAGAGACAGGGACAGAGACAGAGACAGAGGCAGAGGCAGAGGCAGAGACAGAGACAGAGACAGAGACAGAGGCAGAGACAGAGACGGAGACAGAGACAGGGGAAGAGACAGAAACCGAGACAGAGACAATGACAGAGACAGAGACGGAGACGGAGACAGAGACAGGGACAGGGTCAGAGACAGAGACCGAGACGGAGACAGAGACAGAGACAGAGACAGAGACGGAGGCAAAGACAGAGACAGAGACAGAGTCAGAGACAGGGACAGAGGCAGAGACAGAGACAGAGGCAGAGTCAGAGACGGGGACAAGGACAGAGACAGAGACAGAGACAGAGACAGAGGCAGAGGCAGAGACAGAGACAGAGACAGAGACAGAGACAGAGACAGAGACAGAGACAGAGACAGAGACAGAGGCAGAGGCAGAGACGGAGACGAAGGCAGAGACAGAGACCAAGACGGAGACGGAGACAGAGACAGGGACAGGATCAGAGACAGAGACAGAGACCGAGACGGAGACAGCGACAGAGACAGAGACAGAGACAGAGACAGAGGCAGAGGCAGAGACAGAGACAGAGACAGAGACAGGGACAGGGACAGTGACAGAAACAGAGACAAAGACAGAGACAGAGACAGAAACGGAGACAAAGACGGAGACAAAGACAGACACAGAGACAGAGACAGAGACAGAGGCAAACGCAGAGGCAGAGACAGAGACGGAGACTGAGACAGAGACCGAGACGGAGACAGAGACAGAGACAGAGACAGAGACAGAGACAGAGACGGAGACAAATACCGAGACAGAGACAGCGACAGAGACAGAGACAGAGACAGAGACAGAGACAGAGACAGAGACAGAGACAGAGACAGAGACAGAGACAGAGACAGAGACAGAGACACAGACAGAGACAGAGACAGAGACAGAGACAGAGACAGAGACAGAGACAGAGGCAGAGGCAGAGGTAGAGACAGAGACAGAGACAGGGACAGAGACAGAGAGAGAGACAGAGACAGAGACAGAGACAGGGGCAGAGGCAGAGGCAGAGACAGAGACGGAGACAGAGACAGAGACCGAGACGGAGACAGAGACAGAGACCGAGACGGAGACAGAGACAGGGACAGAGACAGAGGGAGAGACAGAGACATAGACAGAGACAGAGACAGAGACAGAGGCAGAGACAGAGACGGAGACAGAGACAGAGACCGAGACGGAGACAGAGACAGAGACAGAGACAGAGACGGAGGCAAAGACAGAGACAGAGACAGAGTAAGAGACAGGGACAGAGGCAGAGACAGAGACAGAGGCAGAGACAGAGACGGGGACAGGGACAGAGACAGAGACAGAGACAGAGACAGAGACAGAGACAGAGACAGAGGCAGAGACAGACACAGAGGCAGAGGCAGAGGCAGATGCAGAGACAGAGACGCAGACAGAGACAGAGACCGAGACGGAGACAGAGACAGGGACAGAGACAGAGGGAGAGACAGAGACAGAGACAGAGACAGAGACAGAGACAGAGACAGCGGCAGAGACAGAGACGGAGACAGAGACAGGGGAAGAGACAGAAACCGAGACAGAAACAATGACAGAGACAGAGACGGAGACGGAGACAGAGACAGGGACAGGGTCAGAGACAGAGACCGAGACGGAGACAGAGACAGAGACAGAGACAGAGACGGAGGCAAAGACAGAGACAGAGACAGAGTCAGAGACAGGGACAGAGGCAGAGACAGAGACAGAGGCAGAGTCAGAGACGGGGACAAGGACAGAGACAGAGACAGAGACAGAGACAGAGGCAGAGGCAGAGACAGAGACAGAGACAGAGACAGAGACAGAGACAGAGACAGAGACAGAGACAGAGACAGAGACAGAGGCAGAGGCAGAGACGGAGACGAAGGCAGAGACAGAGACCAAGACGGAGACGGAGACAGAGACAGGGACAGGGTCAGAGACAGAGACAGAGACCGAGACGGAGACAGCGACAGAGACAGAGACAGAGACAGAGACAGAGACAGAGACAGAGACACAGACAGAGACAGAGACAGAGACAGAGACAGAGACAGAGACAAAGACCGAGACAGGGACAGAGACAGAGACAGAGGCAGAGGCAGATGCAGAGACAGAGACAGGGACAGGGACAGTGACAGAGACAGAGACAGAGACTGATACAGAGACAAATACCGAGACAGAGACAGAGACAGAGACAGAGACAGAGACAGAGACGGAGACAAATACCGAGACAGAGACAGTGACAGAGACAGAGACAGAGACAGAGACAGAGACAGAGACAGAGACAGAGACAGAGACAGAGACAGAGACAGAGGCAGAGGGAGAGGCAGAGACAGAGACGGAGACAGAGACAGAGACCGAGACGGAGACAGAGACAGAGACAGAGACGGAGACAAAGACCAAGACAGAGACAGAGACAGAGACAGAGACGGAGACGGAGGCAGAGACAGAGACCATGACGGAGACGGAGACAGAGACAGGGACAGGGTCAGAGACAGAGACAGAGACAGAGACAGAGACAGAGACAGAGACAGTGACAGAGGCAGAGGCAGAGACGGAGACGGAGACAGAGACAGAGACCGAGACGGAGACAGCGACAGAGACAGAGACAGAGACAAAGACCGAGACAGAGACAGAGACAGAGACAGAGACAGAGACAGAGACAGAGACAGAGACAGAGACAGAGACGGAGACAAATACCGAGACAGAGACAGCGACAGAGACAGAGTCAGAGACGGAGACAAATACCGAGACAGAGACAGAGACAGAGACAGAGACGGAGACAAAGACCAAGACAGAGACAGAGACAGAGACAGACACGGAGACGGAGGCAGAGACAGAGACCGAGACGGAGACAGAGACAGAGACAGAGACAGAGACAGAGACAGAGACAGAGACAGAGACAGAGACAGAGACGGAGACAAAGACCGAGACAGAGACAGAGATAGAGACAGAGACAGAGACAGAGACAGACACAGAGGCAGAGGCAGAGGCAGATGCAGAGACAGAGACGCAGACAGAGACAGAGACCGGGACGGAGACAGAGACAGGGACAGAGACAGAGGGAGAGACAGAGACAGAGACAGAGACAGAGACAGAGACAGCGGCAGAGACAGAGACGGAGACAGAGACAGGGGAAGAGACAGAAACCGAGACAGAGACAATGACAGAGACAGAGACGGAGACGGAGACAGAGACAGAGACAGAGGCAGAGACAGAGACAGAGACAGAGACAGGGACAGAGGCAGAGACAGGGGCAGAGACAGAGACAGAGACAGAGACAGAGACAGAGATAGAGACCGAGACAGAGACAGAGACAGAGACAGAGACAGAGGCAGAGAC
>CAMAOD020000088.1:3885000-3905000 GCA_945859595.2 Megachile willughbiella | reverse complement strand
AGAGACAGAGACAGAGACAGAGACAGAGACAGAGACAGAGGCAGAGGCAGAGACGGAGACGAAGGCAGAGACAGAGACCAAGACGGAGACGGAGACAGAGACAGGGACAGGGTCAGAGACAGAGACAGAGACCGAGACGGAGACAGCGACAGAGACAGAGACAGAGACAGAGACAGAGACAGAGACAGAGACACAGACAGAGACAGAGACAGAGACAGAGACAGAGACAGAGACAAAGACCGAGACAGGGACAGAGACAGAGACAGAGGCAGAGGCAGATGCAGAGACAGAGACAGGGACAGGGACAGTGACAGAGACAGAGACAGAGACTGATACAGAGACAAATACCGAGACAGAGACAGAGACAGAGACAGAGACAGAGACAGAGACGGAGACAAATACCGAGACAGAGACAGTGACAGAGACAGAGACAGAGACAGAGACAGAGACAGAGACAGAGACAGAGACAGAGACAGAGACAGAGGCAGAGGGAGAGGCAGAGACAGAGACGGAGACAGAGACAGAGACCGAGACGGAGACAGAGACAGAGACAGAGACGGAGACAAAGACCAAGACAGAGACAGAGACAGAGACAGAGACGGAGACGGAGGCAGAGACAGAGACCATGACGGAGACGGAGACAGAGACAGGGACAGGGTCAGAGACAGAGACAGAGACAGAGACAGAGACAGAGACAGAGACAGTGACAGAGGCAGAGGCAGAGACGGAGACGGAGACAGAGACAGAGACCGAGACGGAGACAGCGACAGAGACAGAGACAGAGACAAAGACCGAGACAGAGACAGAGACAGAGACAGAGACAGAGACAGAGACAGAGACAGAGACAGAGACAGAGACGGATACAAATACCGAGACAGAGACAGCGACAGAGACAGAGTCAGAGACGGAGACAAATACCGAGACAGAGACAGTGACAGAGACAGAGACAGAGACAGAGACAGAGACAGAGACAGAGACAGGGACAGGGGCAGAGACAGAGACAGAGGCAGAGGCAGAGACAGAGACGGAGACAGAGACAGAGACCGAGACGGAGACAGAGACAGAGACAGAGACAGAGACAGAGACGGAGACAAAGACCGAGACAGAGACAGAGATAGAGACAGAGACAGAGACAGAGACAGACACAGAGGCAGAGGCAGAGGCAGATGCAGAGACAGAGACGCAGACAGAGACAGAGACCGGGACGGAGACAGAGACAGGGACAGAGACAGAGGGAGAGACAGAGACAGAGACAGAGACAGAGACAGAGACAGCGGCAGAGACAGAGACGGAGACAGAGACAGGGGAAGAGACAGAAACCGAGACAGAGACAATGACAGAGACAGAGACGGAGACGGAGACAGAGACAGAGACAGAGGCAGAGACAGAGACAGAGACAGAGACAGGGACAGAGGCAGAGACAGGGGCAGAGACAGAGACAGAGACAGAGACAGAGACAGAGATAGAGACCGAGACAGAGACAGAGACAGAGACAGAGACAGAGACAGAGGCAGAGACAGAGACAGAGACAGGGACAGGGACAGTGACAGAGACAGAGACAGAGACTGATACAGAGACAAAGACCGAGACAGAGACAGAGACAGAGACTGAGACAGAGACAGAGACAGAGACAGAGACAGAGGCAGAGGCAGAGGCAGAGACGGAGACGGAGACAGAGACAGAGAACAAGACGGAGACGGAGACAGAGTCGGAGTCAGAGACAGAGACAGATACAGAGACAAAGACCGAGACAGAGGCAGAGACGGAGACAGAGACAGAGACAGAGACAGAGACAGAGGCAGAGGCAGAGACAGAGACAGAAACAGGGACAGGGACAGTGACAGACACAGAGACAAAGACAGAGACAGAGACAGAAACAGAGACAAGGACGGAGACAAAGACAGACACAGAGACAGAGACAGAGACAGAGACAGAGGCAAAGGCAGACGCAGAGACAGAGACGGAGACAGAGACAGAGGCCGAGACGGAGACAGAGACAGAGACCGAGACGGAGACAGAGACAGGGACAGAGACAGAGGGAGAGACAGAGACAGAGACAGAGACAGAGACAGAGACAGAGGCAGAGACAGAGACGGAGACAGAGACAGAGACCGAGAAGGAGACAGAGACAGGGACAGAGACAGAGGGAGAGACAGAGACAGAGACAGAGACAGAGACAGAGACCGAGACAGAGGCAGAGACGGAGACAGAGACAGAGACAAAGACCGAGACAGAGACAGAGACAGAGACAGAGACAGAGACAGAGACAGAGACAGAGACAGAGACACAGACAGAGACAAAGACCGACACAGGGACAGAGACAGAGACAGAGGCAGAGGCAGATGCAGAGACAGAGACAGAGACAGAGACAGAGACAGAGACAGAGACAGAGACAGAGACAGAGACAGAGACGGAGACAAATACCGAGACAGAGACAGTGACAGAGACAGAGACAGAGACAGAGGCAGAGGCAGATGCAGAGACAGAGACAGAGACAGAGACAGAGACAGAGACAGAGACAGAGACAGAGACAGAGACGGAGACAAATACCGAGACAGAGACAGTGACAGAGACAGGGACGGAGACGGAGACAGAGACAGAGACAGAGGCAGAGACAGAGACAGAGACAGAGACAGGGACAGAGGCAGAGACAGGGGCAGAGACAGAAACCGAGACAGAGACAATGACAGAGACAGGGACAGAGACAGAGACAGAGACAGAGACAGAGACAGGGACAGAGACAGAGACAGTGACCGAGACGGAGGCAGAGACAGAGACAGAGACAGAGACGGAGGCAAAGACAGAGACAGAGACAGAGTCAGAGACAGGGACAGAGGCAGAGACAGAGACAGAGGCAGAGTCAGAGACGGGGACAAGGACAGAGACAGAGACAGAGACAGAGACAGAGACAGAGGCAGAGGCAGAGACAGAGACAGAGACAGAGACAGAGACGGAGACAGAGACAGAGACAGAGACAGAGACAGAGACAGAGACAGAGACAGAGACAGAGACGGAGACAGAGACAGAGACCGAGACGGAGACAGAGACAGAGACAGAGACAGAGACGGAGGCAAAGACAGAGACAGAGACAGAGTAAGAGACAGGGACAGAGGCAGAGACAGAGACAGAGGCAGAGACAGAGACGGGGACAGGGACAGAGACAGAGACAGAGACAGAGACAGAGACAGAGACAGAGACAGAGACAGAGGCAGAGGCAGAGACAGAGACAGAGACAGGGATAGAGACAGGGACAGAGACAGAGAGAGAGAGACAGAGACAGAGACAGAGACAGACACAGGGGCAGAGACAGAAACCGAGACAAAGACAGAGACAGAGACAGAGTCGGAGGCAGAGGCAGAGGCAGAGACAGAGACGGAGACAGAGACAGAGACCGAGACGGAGACAGAGACAGAGGCAGAGGCAGAGACAGAGACAAAGACCGAGACAGGGACAGAGACAGAGACAGAGGCAGAGGCAGATGCAGAGACAGAGACAGAGGCAGAGGCAGAGGTAGAGACAGAGACAGAGACAGGGACAGAGACAGAGAGAGAGACAGAGACAGAGACAGAGACAGAGACAGAGACAGGGGCAGAGGCAGAGGCAGAGGCAGAGACAGAGACGGAGACAGAGACGGGGACAGGGACAGAGACAGAGACAGAGGCAGAGGCAGATGCAGAGACAGAGACAGAGACCGAGACGGAGACAGAGACAGAGACCGAGACGGAGACAGAGACAGGGACAGAGACAGAGGGAGAGACAGAGACAGAGACAGAGACAGAGACAGAGACAGAGACAGAGGCAGAGACAGAGACGGAGACAGAGACAGAGACCGAGACGGAGACAGAGACAGAGACAGAGACAGAGACGGAGGCAAAGACAGAGACAGAGACAGAGTCAGAGACAGGGACAGAGGCAGAGACAGAGACAGAGGCAGAGACAGAGACGGGGACAGGGACAGAGACAGAGACAGAGGCAGAGGCAGATGCAGAGACAGAGACAGAGACAGGGACAGAGACAGAGAGAGAGACAGAGACAGAGACACAGACAGAGGCAGAGGCAGAGGCAGAGACAGAGACAGAGACAGGGACAGGGACAATGACAGAGACAGAGACAGAGACAGAGACTGATAAAGAGACAAAGATCGAGACAGAGACAGAGACAGAGACAGAGACAGAGACGGAGACAAATACCGAGACAGAGACAGTGACAGAGACAGAGACAGAGACAGAGACAGAGACAGGGACAGAGACAGAGACAGAGGCAGAGGCAGAGGCAGAGACAGAGACGGAGACAGAGACAGAGACCGAGACGGAGACAGAGACAGAGACAGAGACGGAGACAAAGACCGAGACAGAGACAGAGACAGAGACAGAGACGGAGACGGAGGCAGAGACAGAGACCATGACGGAGACGGAGACAGACACAGGGACAGGGTCAGAGACAGAGACAGAGACAGAGACAGAGACAGAGACAGAGACAGAGACAGAGACAGTGACAGAGGCAGAGGCAGAGACGGAGACGGAGACAGAGACAGTGACAGAGGCAGAGGCAGAGACGGAGACAGAGACAGAGACAGAGACAGAGACAGAGACAGGGACAGGGGCAGAGACAGAGACAGAGGCAGAGGCAGAGACAGAGACGGAGACAGAGACAGAGACCGAGACGGAGACAGAGACAGAGACAGAGACAGAGACGGAGACAAAGACCGAGACAGAGACAGAGACAGAGACAGAGACAGAGACAGAGACAGAGACAGACACAGAGGCAGAGGCAGAGGCAGATGCAGAGACAGAGACGCAGACAGAGACAGAGACCGAGACGGAGACAGAGACAGGGACAGAGACAGAGGGAGAGACAGAGACAGAGACAGAGACAGAGACAGAGACAGCGGCAGAGACAGAGACGGAGACAGAGACAGGGGAAGAGACAGAAACCGAGACAGAGACAATGACAGAGACAGAGACGGAGACGGAGACAGAGACAGGGACAGGGTCAGAGACAGAGACCGAGACGGAGACAGAGACAGAGACAGAGACAGAGACGGAGGCAAAGACAGAGACAGAGACAGAGTCAGAGACAGGGACAGAGGCAGAGACAGAGACAGAGGCAGAGTCAGAGACGGGGACAAGGACAGAGACAGAGACAGAGACAGAGACAGGGGCAGAGGCAGAGACAGAGACAGAGACAGAGACAGAGACAGAGACAGAGACAGAGACAGAGACAGAGACAGAGACAGAGACAGAGACAGAGGCAGAGGCAGAGACGGAGACGAAGGCAGAGACAGAGACCAAGACGGAGACGGAGACAGAGACAGGGACAGGGTCAGAGACAGAGACAGAGACCGAGACGGAGACAGCGACAGAGACAGAGACAGAGACAGAGACAGAGACAGAGACAGAGACACAGACAGAGACAGAGACAGAGACAGAGACAGAGACAAAGACCGAGACAGGGACAGAGACAGAGACAGAGGCAGAGGCAGATGCAGAGACAGAGACAGGGACAGGGACAGTGACAGAGACAGAGACAGAGACTGATACAGAGACAAATACCGAGACAGAGACAGAGACAGAGACAGAGACAGAGACAGAGACGGAGACAAATACCGGGACAGAGACAGTGACAGAGACAGAGACAGAGACAGAGACAGAGACAGAGACAGAGACAGAGACAGAGACAGAGACAGAGACAGAGACAGAGGCAGAGGGAGAGGCAGAGACAGAGACGGAGACAGAGACAGAGACCGAGACGGAGACAGAGACAGAGACAGAGACGGAGACAAAGACCAAGACAGAGACAGAGACAGAGACAGAGACGGAGACGGAGGCAGAGACAGAGACCATGACGGAGACGGAGACAGAGACAGGGACAGGGTCAGAGACAGAGACAGAGACAGAGACAGAGACAGAGACAGAGACAGTGACAGAGGCAGAGGCAGAGACGGAGACGGAGACAGAGACAGAGACCGAGACGGAGACAGCGACAGAGACAGAGACAGAGACAAAGACCGAGACAGAGACAGAGACAGAGACAGAGACAGAGACAGAGACAGAGACAGAGACAGAGACAGAGACGGAGACAAATACCGAGACAGAGACAGCGACAGGGACAGAGTCAGAGACGGAGACAAATACCGAGACAGAGACAGTGACAGAGACAGAGACAGAGACAGAGACAGAGACAGAGACAGGGACAGGGGCAGAGACAGAGACAGAGGCAGAGGCAGAGACAGAGACGGAGACAGAGACAGAGACCGAGACGGAGACAGAGACAGAGACAGAGACAGAGACAGAGACGGAGACAAAGACCGAGACAGAGACAGAAACAGAGACAGAGACAGAGACAGAGACAGACACAGAGGCAGAGGCAGAGGCAGATGCAGAGACAGAGACGCAGACAGAGACAGAGACCGGGACGGAGACAGAGACAGGGACAGAGACAGAGGGAGAGACAGAGACAGAGACAGAGACAGAGACAGAGACAGCGGCAGAGACAGAGACGGAGACAGAGACAGGGGAAGAGACAGAAACCGAGACAGAGACAATGACAGAGACAGAGACGGAGACGGAGACAGAGACAGAGACAGAGGCAGAGACAGAGACAGAGACAGAGACAGGGACAGAGGCAGAGACAGGGGCAGAGACAGAGACAGAGACAGAGACAGAGACAGAGACAGAGACCGAGACAGAGACAGAGACAGAGACAGAGACAGAGGCAGAGACAGAGACAGAGACAGGGACAGGGACAGTGACAGAGACAGAGACAGAGACTGATACAGAGACAAAGACCGAGACAGAGACAGAGACAGAGACTGAGACAGAGACAGAGACAGAGACAGAGACAGAGACAGAGGCAGAGGCAGAGGCAGAGACGGAGACGGAGACAGAGACAGAGACCAAGACGGAGACGGAGACAGAGTCGGAGTCAGAGACAGAGACAGATACAGAGACAAAGACCGAGACAGAGGCAGAGACGGAGACAGAGACAGAGACAGAGACAGAGACAGAGGCAGAGGCAGAGACAGAGACAGAAACAGGGACAGGGACAGTGACAGACACAGAGACAAAGACAGAGACAGAGACAGAAACAGAGACAAAGACGGAGACAAAGACAGACACAGAGACAGAGACAGAGACAGAGACAGAGGCAAAGGCAGACGCAGAGACAGAGACGGAGACAGAGACAGAGACCGAGACGGAGACAGAGACAGAGACCGAGACGGAGACAGAGACAGGGACAGAGACAGAGGGAGAGACAGAGACAGAGACAGAGACAGAGACAGAGACAGAGGCAGAGACAGAGACGGAGACAGAGACAGAGACCGAGACGGAGACAGAGACAGGGACAGAGACAGAGGGAGAGACAGAGACAGAGACAGAGACAGAGACAGAGACCGAGACAGAGGCAGAGACGGAGACAGAGACAGAGACAAAGACCGAGACAGAGACAGAGACAGAGACAGAGACAGAGACAGAGACAGAGACAGAGACAGAGACAGAGACACAGACAGAGACAAAGACCGACACAGGGACAGAGACAGAGACAGAGGCAGAGGCAGATGCAGAGACAGAGACAGAGACAGAGACAGAGACAGAGACAGAGACAGAGACAGAGACAGAGACAGAGACGGAGACAAATACCGAGACAGAGACAGTGACAGAGACAGAGACGGAGACGGAGACAGAGACAGAGACAGAGGCAGAGACAGAGACAGAGACAGAGACAGGGACAGAGGCAGAGACAGGGGCAGAGACAGAAACCGAGACAGAGACAATGACAGAGACAGGGACAGAGACAGAGACAGAGACAGAGACAGAGACAGGGACAGAGACAGAGACAGTGACCGAGACGGAGACAGAGACAGAGACAGAGACAGAGACGGAGGCAAAGACAGAGACAGAGACAGAGTCAGAGACAGGGACAGAGGCAGAGACAGAGACAGAGGCAGAGTCAGAGACGGGGACAAGGACAGAGACAGAGACAGAGACAGAGACAGAGACAGAGGCAGAGGCAGAGACAGAGACAGAGACAGAGACAGAGACAGAGACAGAGACAGAGACAGAGACAGAGACAGAGACAGAGACAGAGACAGAGACAGAGACAGAGACAGAGACAGAGACAGAGACAGAGACAGAGACAGAGACAGAGACAGAGACAGAGACAGAGACAGAGACAGAGACAGAGACAGAGACAGAGACAGAGACAGAGACAGAGACAGAGACAGAGACCGAGACAGAGACAGAGACAGAGGCAGAGGCAGATGCAGAGACAGAGACAGAGACAGGGACAGAGACAGAGAGAGAGACAGAGACAGAGACACAGACAGAGACAAAGACCGAGACGGAGACAGAGACAGAGACAGAGACAGAGACGGAGGCAAAGACAGAGACAGAGTCAGAGACAGGGACAGAGGCAGAGACAGAGACAGAGGCAGAGTCAGAGACGGGGACAGGGACAGAGACAGAGACAGAGACAGAGACAGAGACCGAGACAGGGACAGAGACAGAGACAGAGGCAGAGGCAGATGCAGAGACAGAGACAGAGACAGGGACAGAGACAGAGAGAGAGACAGAGACAGAGACAGAGACAGAGACAGATGCAGAGGCAGAGACGGAGACGGAGACAGAGACAGAGACCAAGAAGGAGACGGAGACAGAGACAGGCACGGGGTCAGAGACAGAGACAGAGGCAGAGACAGAGGCAGAGACAGAGACAGAGACAGAGACAGAGACAGAGACAGAGACAGAGACAGAGACAGAGACAGAGACAGAGACAGAGACAGAGACAGAGACAGAGACAGAGACAGAGACAGAGACAGAGACAGAGACAGAGACAGAGACAGAGACAGAGACAGAGACAGAGACAGAGACAGAGACAGAGACAGAGACAGAGACAGAGACAGAGACAGAGACAGAGACAGAGACAGAGACAGAGACAGAGACAGAGACAGAGACAGAGACAGAGACAGAGACAGAGACAGAGACAGAGACAGAGACAGAGGCAGAGGCAGAGGCAGAGACGGAGACGGAGACAGAGACAGAGACCAAGACGGAGACGGAGACAGAGTCGGAGTCAGAGACAGAGACAGATACAGAGACAAAGACCGAGACAGAGGCAGAGACGGAGACAGAGACAGAGACAGAGACAGAGACAGAGGCAGAGGCAGAGACAGAGACAGAAACAGGGACAGGGACAGTGACAGACACAGAGACAAAGACAGAGACAGAGACAGAAACAGAGACAAAGACGGAGACAAAGACAGACACAGAGACAGAGACAGAGACAGAGACAGAGGCAAAGGCAGAGGCAGAGACAGAGACGGAGACAGAGACAGAGACCGAGACAGAGACAGAGAAAGAGACAGAGACAGAGACAGAGACGGAGACAAATACCGAGACAGAGGCAGCGACAGAGACAGAGACAGAGACAGAGACAGAGACAGAGACAGAGACAGAGACAGAGACACAGACAGAGACAAAGACCGACACAGGGACAGAGACAGAGACAGAGGCAGAGGCAGATGCAGAGACAGAGACAGAGACAGGGACAGAGACAGAGAGAGAGACAGAGACAGAGACACAGACAGAGGCAGAGGCAGAGGCAGAGACCGAGACGGAGACAGAGACAGAGACAGAGACAGAGACGGAGACAAAGACCGAGACAGAGACAGAGACAGAGACAGAGACAGAGACAGAGACAGAGACAGAGACAGAGACAGAGACAGAGCCAGAGACGGGGACAGGGACAGGGACAGGGACAGGACAGGGACAAGGACAGCAAGAGGGACAGCGACAGGCAGTGGGTCAGAGACAGAGACAGCGGCAGAGGCAGAGGCAGATGCAGGGACAGAGACAGGGCCAAAGGCAGAGGCAGAGACAGAGACAGGAGCAGAGACAGGGGCAGAGGCAGAGGTTGAGACAGAGACAGAGACCAAGACCGAGACCGGACCGAGACAGAGACGGAGGCCGAGGCAGCGACAGAGGCAGAGACAGAGGCAGAGACAGAGACAGCGACAGAGACAGAGGCAGAGACAGAGACAGAGACAGAGACAGAGACAGAGACAGAGACAGAGGCAGAGGCAGACGCAGAGGCAGAGACGGAGACGGAGGCAGAGACGGAGACGGAGGCAGAGGCAGAGACAGGGACAGGGTCAGAGACAGAGACAGAGACAGAGGCAGAGCCAGAGACAGAGACAGAGGCAGACACAGGGGCAGAGACAGAAACCGAGACAAAGACAGAGACAGAGACAGAGACAGAGACAGAGACAGAGGCAGAGGCAGAGGCAGAGACGGAGACGGAGACAGAGACAGAGACCAAGACGGAGACGGAAACAGAGACGGAGTCAGAGACAGAGACAGATACAGAGACAAAGACCGAGACAGAGGCAGAGACAGAGACAGAGACAGAGGCAGAGGCAGAGACAGAGACAGAGACAGGGACAGGGACAGTGACAGAGACAGAGACAGAGACTGATACAGAGACAAAGACCGAGACAGAGACAGAGACAGAGACTGAGACAGAGACAGAGACAGAGACAGAGACAGAGGCAGAGGCAGAGACGGAGACGGAGACAGAGACAGAGACCAAGACGGAGACGGAGACAGAGTCGGAGTCAGAGACAGAGACAGAGACAGAGACAAAGACCGAGACAGAGACAGAGACAGAGACAGAGACAGAGACAGAGACAGAGACAGAGACAGAGACAGAGACAGAGACGGAGACAAATACCGAGACAGAGACAGCGACAGAGACAGAGTCAGAGACGGAGACAAATACCGAGACAGAGACAGTGACAGAGACAGAGACAGAGACAGAGACAGAGACAGAGACAGGGACAGGGGCAGAGACAGAGACAGAGGCAGAGGCAGAGACAGAGACGGAGACAGAGACAGAGACCGAGACGGAGACAGAGACAGAGACAGAGACAGAGACAGAGACGGAGACAAAGACCGAGACAGAGACAGAGACAGAGACAGAGACAGAGACAGAGACAGACACAGAGGCAGAGGCAGAGGCAGATGCAGAGACAGAGACGCAGACAGAGACAGAGACCGGGACGGAGACAGAGACAGGGACAGAGACAGAGGGAGAGACAGAGACAGAGACAGAGACAGAGACAGAGACAGCGGCAGAGACAGAGACGGAGACAGAGACAGGGGAAGAGACAGAAACCGAGACAGAGACAATGACAGAGACAGAGACGGAGACGGAGACAGAGACAGAGACAGAGGCAGAGACAGAGACAGAGACAGAGACAGGGACAGAGGCAGAGACAGGGGCAGAGACAGAGACAGAGACAGAGACAGAGACAGAGACAGAGACCGAGACAGAGACAGAGACAGAGACAGAGACAGAGGCAGAGACAGAGACAGAGACAGGGACAGGGACAGTGACAGAGACAGAGACAGAGACTGATACAGAGACAAAGACCGAGACAGAGACAGAGACAGAGACTGAGACAGAGACAGAGACAGAGACAGAGACAGAGACAGAGGCAGAGGCAGAGGCAGAGACGGAGACGGAGACAGAGACAGAGACCAAGACGGAGACGGAGACAGAGTCGGAGTCAGAGACAGAGACAGATACAGAGACAAAGACCGAGACAGAGGCAGAGACGGAGACAGAGACAGAGACAGAGACAGAGACAGAGACAGAGACAGAGACAGAGACAGAGACAGAGACAGAGACAGAGACAGAGACAGAGACAGAGACAGAGACAGAGACAGAGACAGAGACAGAGACAGAGACAGAGACAGAGACAGAGACAGAGACAGAGACAGAGACAGAGACAGAGACAGAGACAGAGACAGAGACAGAGACAGAGACAGAGACAGAGACAGAGACAGAGACCGAGACAGAGACAGAGACAGAGGCAGAGGCAGATGCAGAGACAGAGACAGAGACAGGGACAGAGACAGAGAGAGAGACAGAGACAGAGACACAGACAGAGACAAAGACCGAGACGGAGACAGAGACAGAGACAGAGACAGAGACGGAGGCAAAGACAGAGACAGAGTCAGAGACAGGGACAGAGGCAGAGACAGAGACAGAGGCAGAGTCAGAGACGGGGACAGGGACAGAGACAGAGACAGAGACAGAGACCGAGACAGGGACAGAGACAGAGACAGAGGCAGAGGCAGATGCAGAGACAGAGACAGAGACAGGGACAGAGACAGAGAGAGAGACAGAGACAGAGACAGAGACAGAGACAGATGCAGAGGCAGAGACGGAGACGGAGACAGAGACAGAGACCAAGACGGAGACGGAGACAGAGACAGAGACCAAGACGGAGACGGAAACAGAGACGGAGTCAGAGACAGAGACAGATACAGAGACAAAGACCGAGACAGAGGCAGAGACAGAGACAGAGACAGAGGCAGAGGCAGAGACAGAGACAGAGACAGGGACAGGGACAGTGACAGAGACAGAGACAGAGACTGATACAGAGACAAAGACCGAGACAGAGACAGAGACAGAGACTGAGACAGAGACAGAGACAGAGACAGAGACAGAGGCAGAGGCAGAGACGGAGACGGAGACAGAGACAGAGACCAAGACGGAGACGGAGACAGAGTCGGAGTCAGAGACAGAGACAGATACAGAGACAAAGACCGAGACAGAGGCAGAGACGGAGACAGAGACAGAGACAGAGACAGAGACAGAGGCAGAGGCAGAGACAGAGACAGAAACAGGGACAGGGACAGTGACAGACACAGAGACAAAGACAGAGACAGAGACAGAAACAGAGACAAAGACGGAGACAAAGACAGACACAGAGACAGAGACAGAGACAGAGACAGAGGCAAAGGCAGAGGCAGAGACAGAGACGGAGACAGAGACAGAGACCGAGACAGAGACAGAGAAAGAGACAGAGACAGAGACAGAGACGGAGACAAATACCGAGACAGAGGCAGCGACAGAGACAGAGACAGAGACAGAGACAGAGACAGAGACAGAGACAGAGACAGAGACAGAGACAGAGACAGAGACAGAGGCAGAGGCAGAGACGGAGACGGAGACAGAGACAGAGACCAAGACGGAGACGGAGACAGAGACGGAGTCAGAGACAGAGACAGATACAGAGACAAAGACTGAGACAGAGGCAGAGACAGAGACAGAGACAGAGACAGAGGCAGAGGCAGAGACAGAGACAGAGACAGGGACAGGGACAGTGACAGAGACAGAGACAAAGACAGAGACAGAGACAGAAACAGAGACAAAGACGGAGACAAAGACAGACACAGAGACAGAGACAGAGACAGAGACAGTGGCAAAGGCAGAGGCGGAGACAGAGACGGAGACGGAGACAGAGACACAGACAGAGACGGAGACAAATACCGAGACAGAGACAGCGACAGAGACAGAGACAGAGACAGAGACAGGGACAGAGACAGAGGCAGAGGCAGAGGCAGAGACGGAGACGGAGGCAGAGACAGAGACCAAGACGGAGACGGAGACAGAGACAGGGACAGAGACAGAGACAGAGACAGAGGCAGAGACAGAGACAGAGACAGAGACAGAGACAGAGACAGGGCCAAAGGCAGAGGCAGAGACAGAGACAGGAGCAGAGACGGGGGCATAGGCAGAGGTTGAGACAGGAGCAGAGACAGGGGCAGAGGCAGAGGTTGAGACAGAGACAGAGACCAAGACCGAGACCGGACCGAGACAGAGACGGAGGCCGAGACAGAGACAGAGACAGAGGCAGCAGCAGATACGGAGACGGAGACAGAGACAGAGACCAAGACGGAGACGAAGACAGAGACAGGCACGGGGTCAGAGACAGAGACAGAGACAGAGACAGGGGCAGAGGCAGAGACAGAGACAGAGACAGAGACAGGGATAGAGACCGGGACAGAGACAGAGACAGAGACCGAGACAGAGACAGAGACAGAGACAGAGACAGAGACACAGACAGAGACAAAGACCGAGACAGGGACAGAGACAGAGACAGAGGCAGAGGCAGATGCAGAGACAGAGACAGAGACAGGGACAGAGACAGAGAGAGAGACAGAGACAGAGACACAGACAGAGGCAGAGGCAGAGGTAGAGACAGAGACGGGGACAGACACAGGGGCAGAGACAGAAACCGAGACAAAGACAGAGACAGAGACAGAGACAGAGACAGAGACAGAGACAGAGACAGAGACAGAGACAGAGACAGAGACAGAGACAGAGACAGAGACAGAGACAGAGACAGAGACAGAGACAGAGACAGAGACAGAGACAGAGACAGAGACAGAGACAGAGACGGAGGCAGAGGCAGAGACGGAGCCGGAGACAGAAACAGAGACCAAGTCGGAGACGGAGACAGAGACACAGACAGAGACAGAGGCAGAGACGGAGACAGAGACAGAGACCGAGACAGAGACAGCGACAGAGACAGATACAGAGACAGAGACAGAGACAGAGACAGAGACGGAGGCAGAGGCAGAGACGGAGCCGGAGACAGAAACAGAGACCAAGTCGGAGACGGAGACAGAGACACAGACAGAGACAGAGACAGAGACAGAGACCAAGACCGAGACCGGACCGAGACAGAGACGGAGGCCGAGACAGAGACAGAGGCAGAGACAGAGGCAGAGACAGAGACAGCGACAGAGACAGAGACAGAGACAGAGACAGAGACAGAGGCAGAGGCAGCGGCAGAGACGGAGACAGAGACAGAGACAGAGACAGAGACAGAGGCAGAGGCAGCGGCGGAGACGGAGACGGAGACAGAGACAGAGACCAAGACGGAGACGGAGACAGAGACAGGCACGGGGTCAGAGACAGAGACAGAGACAGAGACAGAGACAGAGGCAGAGGCAGAGACAGAGACAGAGACAGAGACAGGGATAGAGACAGGGACAGAGACAGAGACAGAGACAGAGACAGAGACAGAGACAGAGACAGAGACAGAGACAGAGACAGAGACAGAGACAGAGACAGAGACAGAGACGGAGACAGAGACAGAGACAGAGACAGAGACAGAGACAGAGACAGAGACAGAGACAGAGACAGAGACAGAGGCAGAGGCAGACACGGAGACGGAGACAGAGACAGAGACCAAGACGGAGACGGAGACAGAGACGGAGTCAGAGACAGAGACAGATACAGAGACAAAGACTGGGACAGAGGCAGAGACAGAGACAGAAACAGAGACAGAGACAGAGACAGAGACAGAGACAGAGACAGAGACAGAGACAGAGACAGAGACAGAGACAGAGACAGAGACAGAGACAGAGGCAGCGGCAGAGGCGGAGACAGAGACAGAGACGGAGACAGAGACAGAGACAGAGACAGAGGCAGAGGCAGAGACAGAGACAGAGACAGAGGCAGAGGCAGAGACAGAGACAGAGACAGAGACAGGGACAGGGACAGTGACAGAGACAGGGACAGAGACTGATACAGAGACAAAGACCGAGACAGAGACAGAGACAGAGACAGAGACGGAGGCCGAGACAGAGACGGAGGCCGAGACAGAGACGGAGGCCGAGACAGAGACGGAGGCCGAGACAGAGACAGAGACAGAGACAGAGGCAGAGGCAGAGGCAGAGACAGAGACAGGGACAGCGACAGAGACGGAGACAGAAACAGAGACAGGGACAGGGTCAGAGACAGAGACAGAGACAGAGACTGATACAGAGACAAAGACCGAGACAGAGACAGAGACAGAGACAGAGACAGAGACAGAGACAGAGACAGAGGCAGAGGCAGAGACGGAGACGGAGACAGAGACAGAGACCAAGACGGAGACGGAGACAGAGACGGAGTCAGAGACAGAGACAGATACAGAGACAAAGACCGAGACAGAGGCAGAGACAGAGACAGAGGCAGAGACAGAGACAGAGCCAGAGGCAGAGACGGGGACAGAGACAGGGACAGGGACAGTGACAGAAACAGAGACAAAGACAGAGACAGAGACAGAAACAGAGACAAAGACGGAGACAAAGACAGACACAGAGACAGAGACAGAGACAGAGGCAAAGGCAGAGGCAGAGACAGAGACGGAGACAGAGACAGAGACCGAGACGGAGACAGAGACAGAGACAGAGACAGAGACGGAGACAATTACCGAGACAGAGACAGCGACAGAGACAGAGACAGAGACGGAGACAGAGACAGAGACAGAGTCAGAGACAGAGGCAGATACAGAGACAAAGACCGAGACAGAGGCAGAGACAGAGACAGAGACAGAGACAGAGACAGAGACAGAGGCAGAGACAGAGACAGACACAGGGACAGGGACAATGACAGAAACAGAGACAAAGACAGAGACAGAGACAGAAACACAGACAAAGACGGAGACAAAGACAGACACAGAGACAGAGACAGAGACAGAGGCAAGGGCAGAGGCAGAGACAGCGACGGAGACAGAGACAGAGACCGAGACGGAGACAGAGACAGGACAGAGACAGAGACGGAGACAAATACCGAGACAGAGACAGAGACAGAGACAGAGACAGAGACAGAGACAGAGACAGAGACAGAGACAGAGACAGAGACAGAGACAGAGACAGAGACAGAGACAGAGACAGAGACAGAGACGGAGGCAGAGGCAGAGACGGAGCCGGAGACAGAAACAGAGACCAAGTCGGAGACGGAGACAGAGACACAGACAGAGACAGAGACAGAGACGGAGACAGAGACAGAGACCGAGACAGGGACAGCGACAGAGACAGATACAGAGACAGAGACAGAGACAGAGACAGAGACGGAGGCAGAGGCAGAGACGGAGCTGGAGACAGAAACAGAGACCAAGTCGGAGACGGAGACAGAGACACAGACAGAGACAGAGACAGAGACCAAGACCGAGACCGGACCGAGACAGAGACGGAGGCCGAGACAGAGACAGAGGCAGAGACAGAGGCAGAGACAGAGACAGCGACAGAGACAGAGACAGAGACAGAGACAGAGACAGAGACAGAGGCAGAGGCAGCGGCAGAGACGGAGACAGAGACAGAGACAGAGACAGAGACAGAGGCAGAGGCAGCGGCGGAGACGGAGACGGAGACAGAGACAGAGACCAAGACGGAGACGGAGACAGAGACAGGCACGGGGTCAGAGACAGAGACAGAGACAGAGACAGAGACAGAGACAGAGGCAGAGGCAGAGACAGAGACAGAGACAGAGACAGGGATAGAGACAGGGACAGAGACAGAGAGAGAGACAGAGACAGAGACAGAGACAGAGACAGAGACAGAGACAGAGACAGAGACAGAGACAGAGACAGAGACAGAGACAGAGACAGAGACAGAGACAGAGACAGAGACAGAGACAGAGACAGAGACAGAGACAGAGACAGAGACAGAGACAGAGACAGAGACAGAGACAGAGACAGAGACAGAGACAGAGGCAGAGGCAGACACGGAGACGGAGACAGAGACAGAGACCAAGACGGAGACGGAGACAGAGACGGAGTCAGAGACAGAGACAGATACAAAGACTGGGACAGAGGCAGAGACAGAGACAGAAACAGAGACAGAGACAGAGACAGAGACAGAGACAGAGACAGAGACAGAGACAGAGACAGAGACAGAGACAGAGACAGAGACAGAGACAGAGGCAGCGGCAGAGGCGGAGACAGAGACAGAGACGGAGACAGAGACAGAGACAGAGACAGAGGCAGAGGCAGAGACAGAGACAGAGACAGAGGCAGAGGCAGAGACAGAGACAGAGACAGAGACAGGGACAGGGACAGTGACAGAGACAGGGACAGAGACTGATACAGAGACAAAGACCGAGACAGAGACAGAGACAGAGACAGAGACGGAGGCCGAGACAGAGACGGAGGCCGAGACAGAGACGGAGGCCGAGACAGAGACGGAGGCCGAGACAGAGACAGAGACAGAGACAGAGGCAGAGGCAGAGGCAGAGACAGAGACAGGGACAGCGACAGAGACGGAGACAGAAACAGAGACAGGGACAGGGTCAGAGACAGAGACAGAGACAGAGACAGAGGCAGAGACAGAGACAGGGACAGCGACAGAGACAACGACAGAGACAGATACAGAGCCAGAGGCAGAGACAGCGACAGAGACAGAGACAGAGACAGAGACAGGGGAAGAGACAGAAACCGAGACAGAGACAATGACAGAGACAGAGACGGAGTCGGAGACAGAGACGGAGGCCGAGACAGAGACGGAGGCCGAGACAGAGACAGAGACAGAGGTAGAGGCAGAGGCAGAGGCAGAGGCAGAGGCAGAGGCAGAGGCAGAGGCAGAGGCAGAGACAGAGACAGAGACAGGGACAGCGACAGAGACGGAGACAGAGACAGGGCCAGGGTCAGAGGCAGAGACAGAGACGGAGACAGAGACAGAGACAGTGGCAGAGACAGAGACAGAGACAGAGACAGAGTCAGAGGCAGAGACAGGCGCAGAGACAGAAACCGAGACAGAGACAATGACAGAGACAGAGACGGAGGCGGAGACAGAGACGGAGGCCGAGACAGAGACGGAGGCCGAGACAGAGACAGAGACAGAGGTAGAGGCAGAGGCAGAGGCAGAGGCAGAGGCAGAGGCAGAGGCAGAGGCAGAGGCAGAGACAGAGACAGAGACAGGGACAGCGACAGAGACGGAGACAGAGACAGGGCCAGGGTCAGAGGCAGAGACAGAGACAGAGACAGAGACAGAGACAGAGGCAGAGGCAGCGGCAGAGACGGAGACGGAGACAGAGACAGGGACCAAGACGGAGACGGAGACAGAGACAGGCACTGGGTCAGAGACAGAGACAGAGACAGAGACAGAGGCAGAGGCAGAGACAGAGACAGAGACAGAGACAGGGATAGAGACAGGGACAGAGACAGAGAGAGAGACAGAGTCAGAGACAGAGACAGAGACAGAGACAGAGACAGAGACAGAGACAGAGACAGAGACAGAGACAGAGACAGAGACAGAGACAGAGACAGAGACAGAGACAGAGACAGAGACAGAGACAGAGACAGAGACAGAGACAGAGACAGAGGCAGAGGCAGAGACGGAGACGGAGACAGAGAGAGAGACCAAGACGGAGACGGAGACAGAGACGGAGTCAGAGACAGAGACAGATACAGAGACAAAGACCGAGACAGAGGTCAGGGGCAGAGACAGAGACAGAGACAGAGGCAGAGGCAGAGACAGAGACAGAGACAGGGACAGGGACAGTGACAGAGACAGAGACAGAGACTGATACAGAGACAGAGACAGAGGCAGCGACAGAGACAGAGACAGAGACAGAGACAGAGACAGAGACGGAGACAAATACCGAGACAGGGACAGCGACAGAGACAGAGACAGAGACGGAGACAGAGACAGAGACAGAGACAGAGACAGAGACAGAGACAGAGACAGAGACAGAGACAGAGACAGAGACAGAGACAGAGACAGAGACAGAGACAGAGACAGAGACAGAGACAGAGACAGAGACAGAGACAGAGGCAGAGACAGAGACAGAGACAGAGACAGAGACAGAGACAGAGGCAGAGGCAGAGGCAGAGGCAGAGACAGAGGCAGAGATGGAGACGGAGACAGAGACAGAGACCAAGTCGGCGACGGAGACAGAGACACAGACAGAGACAGAGACAGAGACAGAGACAGAGACAGAGACAGAGACAGAGACAGAGACAGAGACAGAGACAGAGACAGAGACAGAGACAGAGACAGAGACAGAGACAGAGACAGAGACAAAGACAGAGACACAGACAGAGACAAAGACCGAGACAGGGACAGAGACAGAGACAGAGGCAGAGGCAGATGCAGAGACAGAGACAGAGACAGGGGCAGAGGCAGAGGCAGAGGCTGAGACAGAGACAGAGACAGAGACAGAGGCAGGGGCAGAGACAGAAACCGCGACAGAGACAATGACAGAGACAGAGACGGAGGCCGAGACAGAGACGGAGGCCGAGACAGAGACGGAGGCCGAGACAGAGACGGAGGCCGAGACAGAGACAGAGACAGAGACAGAGACAGAGACAGAGACAGAGACAGAGACAGAGACACAGACAGAGACAAAGACCGAGACAGGGACAGAGACAGAGACAGAGG
>CAMAOD020000088.1:3872500-3880000 GCA_945859595.2 Megachile willughbiella | reverse complement strand
ACACAGAGACACAGAGACAGAGACACAGAGACAGAGACAAAGAGACAGAGACACACAGACGGAGACACAGAGACAGAGACACAGAGACAGAGACCCAGAGACAGAGACACAGAGACAGAGACACAGAGACAGAGACAGAGACACAGAGACAGGGACACAGAGACAGAGACACAGAGACAGAGACAGAGACACAGAGACAGAGACACAGAGACAGAGACAAAGACAGAGTCAGAGACAGAGACACAGAGCCCAGACACAGAGACGGATACACAGACACGTAGGCGCACAGACAGAGACACAGATTAAGACACACGGAGACAGAGGCAGAGACACAGAGACAGAGACAAGGAGACTTAGACACAGAGACAGAGACACAGAGACAGAGACAGAGACAGTGGCAGAGACAGAGACAGAGGCAGAGACAGAGACAGAGCCAGAGGCAGAGACAGAGACAGAGACAGCGACAGGGACAGTGACAGAAACAGAGACAAAGACAGAGACAGAGACCGAAACAGAGACAAAGACGGAGACAAAGACAGACACAGAGAGAGAGACGGAGACAGAGACAGAGACAGAGACAGAGACAGAGACAGAGACAGAGACAGAGACAGAGACAGAGACAGAGACAGAGACAGAGACAGAGACAGAGACAGAGACAGAGACAGAGACAGAGGCAGATGCAGAGACAGAGGCAGAGATGGAGACGGAGACAGAGACAGAGAACCAAGTCGGAGACGGAGACAGAGACACAGACAGAGACAGAGACAGAGACAGAGACAGAGACAGAGGCAGCGGCAGAGGCGGAGACAGAGACAGAGACGGAGACAGAGACAGAGACAGAGACAGAGGCAGAGGCAGAGACAGAGACAGAGACAGAGGCAGAGACAGAGACGGAGACAAATACCGAGACAGAGACAGCGACAGAGACAGAGACAGAGACGGAGACAAAGACCGAGACAGAGACAGAGTCAGTGACAGGGACAGAGACAGAGACAGAGACAGAGACAGAGTCAGAGACGGGGACAGGGACAGGGACAGGACAGGGACAAGGATAGCAAGAGGGACAGGGACAGGCAGCGGGTCAGAGACAGAGACAGAGGCAGAGGCAGAGCAGATTCTGGGACAGAGACAGGGCCAAAGGCAGAGGCAGAGACAGAGACAGGAGCAGAGACAGGGGCAGAGGCAGAGGTTGAGACAGAGACAGAGACCAAGACCGAGACCGGACCGAGACAGAGACGGAGGCCGAGACAGAGACAGAGGCAGAGACAGAGGCAGAGACAGAGACAGCGACAGAGACAGAGACAGAGACAGAGACAGAGACAGAGACAGAGGCAGAGGCAGCGGCAGAGACGGAGACAGAGACAGAGACAGAGACAGAGACAGAGGCAGAGGCAGCGGCGGAGACGGAGACGGAGACAGAGACAGAGACCAAGACGGAGACGGAGACAGAGACAGGCACGGGGTCAGAGACAGAGACAGAGACAGAGACAGAGGCAGAGGCAGAGACAGAGACAGAGACAGAGACAGGGATAGAGACAGGGACAGAGACAGAGAGAGAGAGACAGAGACAGAGACAGAGACAGAGACAGAGACAGAGACAGAGACAGAGACAGAGACAGAGACAGAGACAGAGACAGAGACAGAGACAGAGACAGAGACAGAGACAGAGACAGAGACAGAGACAGAGACAGAGACAGAGACAGAGACAGAGACAGAGACAGCGACAGAGACAGAGACAGAGACAGAGACAGAGACAGAGGCAGAGGCAGACACGGAGACGGAGACAGAGACAGAGACCAAGACGGAGACGGAGACAGAGACGGAGTCAGAGACAGAGACAGATACAGAGACAAAGACTGGGACAGAGGCAGAGACAGAGACAGAAACAGAGACAGAGACAGAGACAGAGACAGAGACAGAGACAGAGACAGAGACAGAGACAGAGACAGAGACAGAGACAGAGACAGAGACAGAGACAGAGACAGAGGCAGCGGCAGAGGCGGAGACAGAGACAGAGACGGAGACAGAGACAGAGACAGAGACAGAGGCAGAGGCAGAGACAGAGACAGAGACAGAGGCAGAGGCAGAGACAGAGACAGAGACAGAGACAGGGACAGGGACAGTGACAGAGACAGGGACAGAGACTGATACAGAGACAAAGACCGAGACAGAGACAGAGACAGAGACAGAGACAGAGACAGAGACAGAGACAGAGACAGAGGCAGAGGCAGAGACGGAGACGGAGACAGAGACAGAGACCAAGACGGAGACGGAGACAGAGACGGAGTCAGAGACAGAGACAGATACAGAGACAAAGACCGAGACAGAGGCAGAGACAGAGACAGAGGCAGAGACAGAGACAGAGCCAGAGGCAGAGACGGGGACAGAGACAGGGACAGGGACAGTGACAGAAACAGAGACAAAGACAGAGACAGAGACAGAAACAGAGACAAAGACGGAGACAAAGACAGACACAGAGACAGAGACAGAGACAGAGGCAAAGGCAGAGGCAGAGACAGAGACGGAGACAGAGACAGAGACCGAGACGGAGACAGAGACAGAGACAGAGACAGAGACAGAGGCAGAGGCAGCGGCAGAGACGGAGACAGAGACAGAGACAGAGACAGAGACAGATACAGAGACAGAGACAGAGACAGAGGCAGAGGCAGAGGCAGAGGCAGAGACAGAGACAGAGACAGGGACAGCGACAGAGACGGAGACAGAGACAGGGCCAGGGTCAGAGGCAGAGACAGAGACGGAGACAGAGACAGAGACAGAGGCAGAGACAGAGACAGAGACAGAGACAGAGTCAGAGGCAGAGACAGGCGCAGAGACAGAAACCGAGACAGAGACAATGACAGAGACAGAGACGGAGGCGGAGACAGAGACGGAGGCCGAGACAGAGACGGAGGCCGAGACAGAGACAGAGACAGAGGTAGAGGCAGAGGCAGAGGCAGAGGCAGAGGCAGAGGCAGAGGCAGAGGCAGAGGCAGAGACAGAGACAGAGACAGGGACAGCGACAGAGACGGAGACAGAGACAGGGCCAGGGTCAGAGGCAGAGAGAGAGACAGAGACAGAGACAGAGACAGAGGCAGAGGCAGCGGCAGAGACGGAGACGGAGACAGAGACAGGGACCAAGACGGAGACGGAGACAGAGACAGGCACTGGGTCAGAGACAGAGACAGAGACAGAGACAGAGGCAGAGGCAGAGACAGAGACAGAGACAGAGACAGGGATAGAGACAGGGACAGAGACAGAGAGAGAGACAGAGTCAGAGACAGAGACAGAGACAGAGACAGAGACAGAGACAGAGACAGAGACAGAGACAGAGACAGAGACAGAGACAGAGACAGAGACAGAGACAGAGACAGAGACAGAGACAGAGACAGAGACAGAGACAGAGACAGAGACAGAGGCAGAGGCAGAGACGGAGACGGAGACAGAGAGAGAGACCAAGACGGAGACGGAGACAGAGACGGAGTCAGAGACAGAGACAGATACAGAGACAAAGACCGAGACAGAGGTCAGAGGCAGAGACAGAGACAGAGACAGAGGCAGAGGCAGAGACAGAGACAGAGACAGGGACAGGGACAGTGACAGAGACAGAGACAGAGACTGATACAGAGACAGAGACAGAGGCAGCGACAGAGACAGAGACAGAGACAGAGACAGAGACGGAGACAAATACCGAGACAGGGACAGCGACAGAGACAGAGACAGAGACGGAGACAGAGACAGAGACAGAGACAGAGGCAGAGGCAGAGGCAGAGGCAGAGACAGAGGCAGAGATGGAGACGGAGACAGAGACAGAGACCAAGTCGGCGACGGAGACAGAGACACAGACAGAGACAGAGACAGAGACAGAGACAGAGACAGAGACAGAGACAGAGACAGAGACAGAGACAGAGACAGAGACAGAGACAGAGACAGAGACAGAGACAGAGACAGAGACAGAGACAGAGACAGAGACAGAGACAGAGACAGAGACGGAGGCAGAGACAGAGACAGGGACAGCGACAGAGACAACGACAGAGACAGATACAGAGCCAGGGCCAGAGACAGAGAGAGAGACAGAGACAGAGACAGATACAGGGGCAGAGGCAGAGGCAGAGACAGAGACGGAGACAGAGACAGAGACCGAGACGGAGACCGAGACGGAGACAGAGACAGAGACAGAGACAGAGACGGGACAAATACCGAGACAGAGGCAGCGACAGAGACAGAGACAGGGACAGAGACAGAGACAGAGACAGAGACAGAGTCAGAGACGGGGACAGGGACAGGGACAGGACAGGGACAAGGACAGCAAGAGGGACAGGGACAGGCAGCGGGTCAGAGACAGAGACAGAGGCAGAGGCCGAGGCAGATGCAGGGACAGAGACAGGAGCAGAGATAGGGGCAGAGGCAGAGGTTGAGACAGAGACAGAGACTAAGACCGAGACCGGACCGAGACAGAGACGGAGGCCGAGACAGAGACAGAGGCAGAGACAGAGGCAGAGACAGAGACAGAGACTGAGGCAGAGGCAGCGGCACAGACGGAAACAGAGACAGAGACAGAGACAGAGACAGAGACAGAGGCAGAGGAAGCGGCGGAGACGGAGACGGAGACAGAGACAGAGACCAAGACGGAGACGGAGACAGAGACAGGCACGGGGTCAGAGACAGAGACAGAGACAGAGACAGAGACTGAGACAGAGACAGAGACAGAGACAGAGACAGAGACAGAGACAGAGACAGAGACAGAGACAGAGACAGAGACAGAGACAGAGACAGAGACAGAGACAGAGACAGAGACAGAGACAGAGACAGAGACAGAGACAGAGACAGAGACAGAGACAGAGACAGAGGCAGAGGCAGAGGCAGAGACAGAGACAGAGGCAGAGGCAGAGACAGAGACAGAGACAGGGACAGGGACAGTGACAGAGACAGGGACAGAGACTGATACAGAGACAAAGACCGAGACAGAGACAGAGACAGAGACAGAGACAGAGACAGAGACAGAGACAGAGACCGAGGCAGAGGCAGAGACGGAGACGGAGACAGAGACAGAGACCAAGACGGAGACGGAGACAGAGACGGAGTCAGAGACAGAGACAGATACAGAGACAAAGACCGAGACAGAGGCAGAGACAGAGACAGAGGCAGAGACAGAGACAGAGGCAGAGGCAGAGACAGAGACAGAGACAGGGACAGGGACAGTGACAGAAACAGAGACAAAGACAGAGACAGAGACAGAAACAGAGACAAAGACGGAGACAAAGACAGACGCAGAGACAGAGACAGAGACAGAGGCAAAGGCAGAGGCAGAGACAGAGACGGAGACAGAGACAGAGACCGAGACGGAGACAGAGACAGAGACAGAGACAGAGACGGAGACAAATACCGAGACAGAGACAGCGACAGAGACAGAGACAGAGACAGAGACAGAGACAGAGACAGAGACAGAGACAGAGACAGAGACAGAGACAGAGGCAGATGCAGAGACAGAGACAGAGACCAAGTCGGAGACGGAGACAGAGACACAGACAGAGACAGAGACAGAGACAGAGACAGAGACAGAGACAGAGACTGAGACAGAGACAGAGACAGAGACAGAGACAGAGACAGAGACAGAGACGGAGGCCGAGACAGAGACGGAGGCCGAGACAGAGACAAAGACAGAGACACAGACAGAGAAAAAGACCGAGACAGGGACAGAGACAGAGACAGAGGCAGAGGCAGATGCAGAGACAGAGACAGAGACAGAGGCAGAGGCAGAGACAGAGGCAGAGACGGAGACGGAGACAGAGACAGAGAACAAGTCGGAGACGGAGACAGAGACACAGACAGAGACAGAGACAGAGACAGAGACAGACACAGAGACAGAGACACAGAGACAGAGACACAGAGACAGAGACACAGAGACAGAGACACCGAGACACAGAGACAGAGATACAGAGACAGAGACACAGAGACAGGGGCACGGAGACAGAGACAGAGGCAGAGGCAGAGGCAGAGGCAGAGACAGAGGCAGAGATGGAGACGGAGACAGAGACAGAGACCAAGTCGGCGACGGAGACAGAGACACAGACAGAGACAGAGACAGAGACAGAGACAGAGACAGAGACAGAGACAGAGACAGAGACAGAGACAGAGACAGAGACAGAGACAGAGACAGAGACAGAGACAGAGACAGAGACAGAGACAGAGACAAAGACAGAAACACAGACAGAGACAAAGACCGAGACAGGGACAGAGACAGAGACAGAGGCAGAGGCAGAGGCAGAGGCAGAGACAGAGACAGGGGCAGAGGCAGAGGCAGAGGCTGAGACAGAGACAGAGACAGAGACAGAGGCAGGGGCAGAGACAGAAACCGCGACAGAGACAATGACAGAGACAGAGACGGAGGCCGAGACAGAGACGGAGGCCGAGACAGAGACGGAGGCCGAGACAGAGACGGAGGCCGAGACAGAGACAGAGACAGAGACAGAGACAGAGACAGAGACAGAGACAGAGACAGAGACAGAGACAGAGACACAGACAGAGACAAAGACCGAGACAGGGACAGAGACAGAGACAGAGGCAGAGGCAGATGCAGAGACAGAGACAGGGACAGGGACAGAGACAGAGAGAGAGACAGAGACACAGACAGAGGCAGAGGCAGAGGCAGAGGCAGAGACAGAGACGGAGAGAGACACAGGGGCAGAGACAGAAACCGAGACAAAGACAGAGACAGAGACAGAGACAGAGACAGAGACAGAGACAGAGACAGAGACAGAGACAGAGACAGAGACAGAGACACAGACGGAGACAGAGACAGCGACAGAGACAGAGACAGAGACAGACACAGAGAGAGAGACAGAGACAGAGACAGAGGCAAAGTCAGAGGCAGAGACAGAGACGGAGACAGAGACAGAGACCGAGACGGAGACAGAGACAGAGACAGAGACAGAGACAGAGACAGAGACAGAGACAGAGACAGAGACAGAGACAGAGACAGAGACACAGACGGAGACAGAGACAGCGACAGAGACAGAGACAGAGACAGACACAGAGAGAGAGACAGAGACAGAGACAGAGGCAAAGTCAGAGGCAGAGACAGAGACGGAGACAGAGACAGAGACCGAGACGGAGACAGAGACAGAGACAGAGACAGAGACAGAGACAGAGACGGGACAAATACCGAGACAGAGGCAGCGACAGAGACAGAGACAGAGACAGAGACAGAGACAGAGACAGAGACAGAGACAGAGACAGAGACAGAGACAGAGACAGAGACAGAGACAGAGACAGAGACAGAGACAGAGGCAGAGACAGAGACAGAGACAGAGACAGAGACAGAGACAGAGACAGAGACAGAGACAGAGACGGAGGCAGAGACAGAGACAGGGACAGCGACAGAGACAACGACAGAGACAGATACAGAGCCAGGGCCAGAGACAGAGAGAGAGACAGAGACAGAGACAGATACAGGGGCAGAGGCAGAGGCAGAGACAGAGACGGAGACAGAGACAGAGACCG
>CAMAOD020000088.1:3815000-3867500 GCA_945859595.2 Megachile willughbiella | reverse complement strand
GGAGACCGAGACGGAGACAGAGACAGAGACAGAGACAGAGACGGGACAAATACCGAGACAGAGGCAGCGACAGAGACAGAGACAGGGACAGAGACAGAGACAGAGACAGAGACAGAGTCAGAGAAGGGGACAGGGACAGGGACAGGACAGGGACAAGGACAGCAAGAGGGACAGGGACAGGCAGCGGGTCAGAGACAGAGACAGAGGCAGAGGCCGAGGCAGATGCAGGGACAGAGACAGGAGCAGAGATAGGGGCAGAGGCAGAGGTTGAGACAGAGACAGAGACTAAGACCGAGACCGGACCGAGACAGAGACGGAGGCCGAGACAGAGACAGAGGCAGAGACAGAGGCAGAGACAGAGACAGAGACAGAGGCAGAGGCAGCGGCAGAGACGGAAACAGAGACAGAGACAGAGACAGAGACAGAGACAGAGGCAGAGGAAGCGGCGGAGACGGAGACGGAGACAGAGACAGGCACGGGGTCAGAGACAGAGACAGAGACAGAGACAGAGACAGAGACAGAGACAGAGACAGAGACAGAGACAGAGACAGAGACAGAGACAGAGACAGAGACAGAGACAGAGACAGAGACAGAGACAGAGTCAGAGACAGAGACAGAGACAGAGACAGAGACAGAGACAGAGACAGAGACAGAGACAGAGACAGAGACAGAGACAGAGACAGAGACAGAGACAGAGGCAGAGGCAGAGGCAGAGACAGAGACAGAGGCAGAGGCAGAGACAGAGACAGAGACAGGGACAGGGACAGTGACAGAGACAGGGACAGAGACTGATACAGAGACAAAGACCGAGACAGAGACAGAGACAGAGACAGAGACAGAGACAGAGACAGAGACAGAGGCAGAGGCAGAGACGGAGACGGAGACAGAGACAGAGACCAAGACGGAGACGGAGACAGAGACGGAGTCACAGACAGAGACAGATACAGAGACAAAGACCGAGACAGAGGCAGAGACAGAGACAGAGGCAGAGACAGAGACAGAGGCAGAGGCAGAGACAGAGACAGAGACAGGGACAGGGACAGTGACAGAAACAGAGACAAAGACAGAGACAGAGACAGAGACAGAAACAGAGACAAAGACGGAGACAAAGACAGACGCAGAGACAGAGACAGAGACAGAGGCAAAGGCAGAGGCAGAGACAGAGACGGAGACAGAGACAGAGACCGAGACGGAGACAGAGACAGAGACAGAGACAGAGACAGAGACAGAGACGGAGACAAATACCGAGACAGAGACAGCGACAGGGACAGAGACAAATACCGAGACAGAGACAGCGACAGAGGCAGAGACGGAGACGGAGACAGAGACAGAGACAGAGACAGAGACAGAGACAGAGACAAAGACAGAGACACAGACAGAGACAGAGACAGGGACAGGGACAGTGACAGAAACAGAGACAAAGACAGAGACAGAGACAGAAACAGAGACAAAGACGGAGACAAAGACAGACACAGAGACAGAGACAGAGACAGAGACAGAGGCAGAGGCAGAGACAGAGGCAGAGACGGAGACGGAGACAGAGACAGAGAACAAGTCGGAGACGGAGACAGAGACACAGACAGAGACAGAGACAGAGACAGAGACAGACACAGAGACAGAGACACAGAGACAGAGACACAGAGACAGAGACACCGAGACACAGAGACAGAGATACAGAGACAGAGACACAGAGACAGGGGCACGGAGACAGAGACAGAGACAGAGACAGAGACAGAGACAGAGACGGATACGTAGACGGAGACAGAGCCAGAGACACAGAGACAGAGACACAGAGACAGAGACACAGAGACAGAGACACAGAGACAGAGATACAGAGACACAGAGACAGAGACACAGAGACAGAGACACAGAGACAGAGACACATCGACAGAGACACAGAGACAGAGACACAGAGACAGAGACACAGAGACAGAGACACAGAGACAGAGACCCAGAGACAGAGACACAGAGACAGAGACACAGAGACAGAGACACAGAGACAGAGACAGAGACAGAGACAGAGACAGAGACAGAGACGGAGACAGAGACAGAGACAGAGACAGAGGCAGAGACAGAGACAGAGACAGAGACAGAGACAGAGACAGAGACAGAGACAGAGACAGAGGCAGAGGCAGAGGCAGAGGCAGAGACAGAGGCAGAGATGGAGACGGAGACAGAGACAGAGACCAAGTCGGCGACGGAGACAGAGACACAGACACAGACAGAGACAGAGACAGAGACAGAGACAGAGACAGAGACCAAGTCGGCGACGGAGACAGAGACACAGACAGAGACAGAGACAGAGACAGAGACAGAGACAGAGACAGAGACAGAGACAGAGACAGAGACAGAGACAGAGACAGAGACAGTGACAGAGACAAAGACAGAGACACAGACAGAGACAAAGACCGAGACAGGGACAGAGACAGAGACAGAGGCAGAGGCAGATGCAGAGACAGAGACAGAGACAGGGGCAGAGGCAGAGGCAGAGGCTGAGACAGAGACAGAGACAGAGACAGAGGCAGGGGCAGAGACAGAAACCGCGACAGAGACAATGACAGAGACAGAGACGGAGGCCGAGACAGAGACGGAGGCCGAGACAGAGACGGAGGCCGAGACAGAGACGGAGGCCGAGACAGAGACAGAGACAGAGACAGAGACAGAGACAGAGACAGAGACAGAGACAGAGACACAGACAGAGACAAAGACCGAGACAGGGACAGAGACAGAGACAGAGGCAGAGGCAGATGCAGAGACAGAGACAGGGACAGGGACAGAGACAGAGAGAGAGACAGAGACAGAGACACAGACAGAGGCAGAGGCAGAGGCAGAGACAGAGACGGAGAGAGACACAGGGGCAGAGACAGAAACCGAGACAAAGACAGAGACAGAGACAGAGACGGAGGCAGAGGCAGAGACAGAGACAGAGACAGAGACGGGACAAATACCGAGACAGAGGCAGCGACAGAGACAGAGACAGAGACAGAGACAGAGACAGAGACAGAGACAGAGACAGAGACAGAGACAGAGACACAGACGGAGACAGAGACAGAGACAGAGACAGAGACAGAGACAGACACAGAGAGAGAGACAGAGACAGAGACAGAGGCAAAGTCAGAGGCAGAGACAGAGACGGAGACAGAGACAGAGACCGAGACGGAGACGGAGACAGAGACAGAGACAGAGACAGAGACAGAGACAGAGACAGAGACGGGACAAATACCGAGACAGAGGCAGAGACAGAGACAGAGACAGAGACAGAGACAGAGACAGAGACAGGGACAGGGACAGAGGCAGAGGTTGAGACAGAGACAGAGACAGAGACAGAGGCAGGGGCAGAGACAGAAACCGAGACAGAGACAATGACAGTGACAGAGACGGAGGCCGAGACAGAGACGGAGGCCGAGACGGAGACAGAGACACAGACAGAGACAGAGACAGAGACAGAGACAGGGACAGGGTCAGAGACAGAGACAGAGACAGAGACAGAGACAGAGGCAGAGACAGAGACACGGACAGCGACAGAGACGGAGACAGAGACAGAGACAGAGATAGAGACAGAGACAGAGACAGAGACAGAGACAGAGACAGAGACACAGACAGAGACAAAGACCGAGACAGGGACAGAGACAGAGACAGAGGCAGAGGCAGAGGCAGAGACGGAAACGGAGACAGAGACAGAGACCAAGACGGAGACGGAGACAGAGACGGAGTCAGAGACAGAGACAGATACAGAGACAAAGACCGAGACAGAGGCAGAGACAGAGACTGAGACAGAGACAGAGACAGAGGCAGAGGCAGAGACAGAGACAGAGACGGGACAAATACCGAGACAGAGGCAGCGACAGAGACAGAGACAGAGACAGAGACAGAGACAGAGACAGAGACAGAGACAGAGACAGAGACAGAGACACAGACGGAGACAGAGACAGAGACAGAGACAGAGACAGAGACAGACACAGAGAGAGAGACAGAGACAGAGACAGAGGCAAAGTCAGAGGCAGAGACAGAGACGGAGACAGAGACAGAGACCGAGACGGAGACGGAGACAGAGACAGAGACAGAGACAGAGACAGAGACAGAGACAGAGACGGGACAAATACCGAGACAGAGGCAGAGACAGAGACAGAGACAGAGACAGAGACAGAGACAGAGACAGGGACAGGGACAGAGGCAGAGGTTGAGACAGAGACAGAGACAGAGACAGAGGCAGGGGCAGAGACAGAAACCGAGACAGAGACAATGACAGTGACAGAGACGGAGGCCGAGACAGAGACGGAGGCCGAGACGGAGACAGAGACACAGACAGAGACAGAGACAGAGACAGAGACAGGGACAGGGTCAGAGACAGAGACAGAGACAGAGACAGAGACAGAGGCAGAGACAGAGACACGGACAGCGACAGAGACGGAGACAGAGACAGAGACAGAGATAGAGACAGAGACAGAGACAGAGACAGAGACAGAGACAGAGACACAGACAGAGACAAAGACCGAGACAGGGACAGAGACAGAGACAGAGGCAGAGGCAGAGGCAGAGACGGAAACGGAGACAGAGACAGAGACCAAGACGGAGACGGAGACAGACACGGAGTCAGAGACAGAGACAGATACAGAGACAAAGACCGAGACAGAGGCAGAGACAGAGACAGAGACAGAGACAGAGGCAGAGGCAGAGACAGAGACAGAGACAGGGACAGGGACGGTGACAGAGACAGAGACAGAGACTGATACAGAGACAAAGACCGAGACAGAGACAGAGACAGAGACAGAGACAGAGACAGAGACAGAGACAGAGACAGAAACAGAGACAGAGACAGAGACAGAGACAGAGGCAGAGGCAGAGACGGAGACGGAGACAGAGACAGAGACCAAGACGGAGACGGAGACAGAGACGGAGTCAGAGACAGAGACAGATACAGAGACAAAGACCGAGACAGAGGCAGAGACAGAGACTGAGACAGAGACAGAGACAGAGGCAGAGGCAGAGACAGAGACAGAGACAGAGACAGGGACAGGGACAGTGACAGAAACAGAGACAAAGACAGAGACAGAGACAAAAACAGAGACAAAGACGGAGACAAAGACAGACACAGAGAGAGAGACAGAGACAGAGACAGAGGCAAAGTCAGGGGCAGAGACAGAGGCGGAGACAGAGACAGAGACCGAGACGGAGACAGAGACAGAGACAGAGACAGAGACAGAGACAGAGACGGGACAAATACCGAGACAGAGGCAGCGACAGAGACAGAGACAGAGACAGAGACAGAGACAGAGACAGAGACAGAGACAGAGACAGAGACAGAGACAGAGACAGAGACAGAGACAGAGACAGAGACACAGACGGAGACAGAGACAGAGACAGAGATAGAGACAGAGACAGAGACAGAGACAGAGACAGAGACAGAGACACAGACAGAGACAAAGACCGAGACAGGGACAGAGACAGAGACAGAGGCAGAGGCAGATGCAGAGACAGAGACAGAGACAGAGACAGAGACAGAGGCAGAGGCAGCGGCAGAGACGGAGACGGAGACAGAGACAGAGACCAAGACGGAGACGGAGACAGAGACAGGCACGGGGTCAGAGACAGAGACAGAGCCAGAGACAGAGGCAGAGGCAGAGACAGAGACAGAGACAGAGACAGGGATAGAGACAGGGACAGAGACAGAGAGAGAGACAGAGACAGAGACAGAGACAGAGACAGAGACAGAGACAGAGACAGAGACAGAGACAGAGACAGAGACAGAGACAGAGACAGAGACAGAGACAGAGACAGAGACAGAGACAGAGACAGAGACAGAGACAGAGGCAGAGACAGAGACAGAGACAGAGACAGAGACAGAGACAGAGACAGAGACAGAGGCAGAGGCAGAGACGGAGACGGAGACAGAGACAGAGACCAAGACGGAGACGGAGACAGAGACGGAGTCAGAGACAGAGACAGATACAGAGACAAAGACCGAGACAGAGGCAGAGACAGAGACAGAGACAGAGACAGAGACAGAGGCAGAGGCAGAGACAGAGACAGAGACAGGGACAGGGACAGTGACAGAAACAGAGACAAAGACAGAGACAGAGACAGAAACAGAGACAAAGACGGAGACAAAGACAGACACAGAGACAGAGACAGAGACAGAGGAAAAGGCAGAGGCGGAGACAGAGACGGAGACGGAGACAGAGACACAGACAGAGACGGAGACAAATACCGAGACAGAGGCAGCGACAGAGACAGAGACAGGGACAGAGGCAGAGGCAGAGGCAGAGACAGAGACAGAGACAGAGACAGGGACAGGGACAGTGACAGAAACAGAGACAAAGACAGAGACAGAGACAGAAACAGAGACAAAGACGGAGACAAAGACAGACACAGAGAGAGAGACAGAGACACAGACAGAGGCAAAGTCAGAGGCAGAGACAGAGACGGAGACAGAGACAGAGACCGAGACGGAGACAGAGACAGATACAGAGACAGAGACAGAGACGGGACAAATACCGAGACAGAGGCATCGACAGAGACAGAGACAGAGACAGAGACAGAGACAGAGACAGAGACAGAGACAGAGACAGAGACAGAGACAGAGACAGAGACAGAGACTGAGACACAGACGGAGACAGAGACAGAGACAGAGACAGAGACAGAGACAGAGACAGAGACAGAGACAGAGACAGAGACAGAGACAGAGACAGAGACAGAGACAGAGACACAGACAGAGACAAAGACCGAGACAGGGACAGAGACAGAGACAGAGGCAGAGGCAGATGCAGAGACAGAGACAGAGACAGGGACAGAGACCGAGACGGAGACAGAGACAGAGACAGAGACAGAGACGGAGACAAAGACCGAGACAGAGACAGAGACAGAGACAGAGACAGAGCCAGAGACGGGGACAGGGACAGGGACAGGACAGGGACAAGGACAGCAAGAGGGACAGGGACAGGCAGCGGGTCAGAGACAGAGACAGAGGCAGAGGCAGAGGCAGATGCAGGGACAGAGACAGGAGCAGAGACAGGGGCAGAGGCAGAGGTTGAGACAGAGACAGAGACCAAGACCGAGACCGGACCGAGACAGAGACGGAGGCCGAGACAGAGACAGAGGCAGAGACAGAGGCAGAGACAGAGAAAGCGACAGAGACAGAGGCAGAGACAGAGACAGATACAGAGACAGAGACAGAGGCAGAGGCAGAGACAGAGACAGAGACAGGGACAGGGACTGTGACAGAAACAGAGACAGAGACAGAGACAGAGACAGAGACAGAGACAGAGACAGAGACAGGGACAGAGACACAGACAGAGACAAAGACCGAGACAGGGACAGAGACAGAGACAGAGGCAGAGGCAGATGCAGAGACAGAGACAGGGACAGGGACAGAGACAGAGAGAGAGACAGAGACAGAGACACAGACAGAGGCAGAGGCAGAGGCAGAGACAGAGACGGAGACAGACACAGGGGCAGAGACGGAGACAGAGACAGAGACAGAGACAGAGACGGATACAAAGACCGAGACAGAGACAGAGACAGAGACAGAGACAGAGACAGAGACAGAGACGGAGACAGGGACATGGACAGGACAGGGACAAGGACAGCAAGAGGGACAGGGTCAGGCAGCGGGTCAGAGACAGAGACAGAGGCAGAGGCAGAGGCAGATGCAGGGACAGAGACAGGGCCAAAGGCAGAGGCAGAGACAGAGACAGGAGCGGAGACAGGGGCAGAGGCAGAGGTTGAAACAGAGACAGAGACCAAGACCGAGACCGGACCGAGACAGAGACGGAGGCCGAGACAGAGACAGAGGCAGAGACAGAGGCAGAGACAGAGACAGAGACAGAGACAGGGACAGGGACAGTGACAGAAACAGAGACAAAGATAGAGACAGAGACAGAAACAGAGACAAAGACGGAGACAAAGACAGACACAGAGACAGAGACAGAGACAGAGACAGAGGCAAAGGCAGAGGCAGAGACAGAGACGGAGGCAGAGACAGAGACCGAGACGGAGACAGAGACAGGGACAGAGACAGAGGGAGAGACAGAGACAGAGACAGAGACAGAGGCAGAGACAGAGACCGAGACGGAGACAGAGACAGAGACAGAGACAGATACAGAGACGGAAGCAAAGACAGAGACAGAGACAGAGTCAGAGACAGGGACAGAGGCAGAGACAGAGACAGAGGCAGAGTCAGAGACGGGGACAGGGACAGAGACAGAGACGGAGACAGAGACAGAGACAGAGACAGAGGCAGAGGCAGAGGCAGAGACAGACACTGAGACAGAGACAGAGACAGGGATAGAGACAGGGCCAGAGACAGAGAGAGAGAGACAGAGACAGAGACAGAGACGGAGGCAGAGGCAGAGGCAGAGACAGAGACGGAGACAGAGACAGAGACCGAGACGGAGACAGAGACAGAGACAGAGACAGAGACGGAGACAAAGACCGAGACAGAGACAGAGTCAGTGACAGGGACAGAGACAGAGACAGAGACAGAGACAGAGTCAGAGACAGAGACAGAGGCAAAGGCAGAGGCAGGGACAGAGACGGAGGCAGAGACAGAGACCGAGACGGAGACAGAGACAGGGACAGAGACAGAGGGAGAGACAGAGACAGAGACAGAGACAGAGGCAGAGACAGAGACCGAGACGGAGACAGAGACAGAGACAGAGACAGATACAGAGACGGAAGCAAAGACAGAGACAGAGACAGAGTCAGAGACAGGGACAGAGGCAGAGACAGAGACAGAGACAGAGACAGAGACGGAGACAAAGACCGAGACAGAGACAGAGTCAGTGACAGGGACAGAGACAGAGACAGAGACAGAGACAGAGTCAGAGACGGGGACAGAGACAGAGACCAAGACGGAGACGGAGACAGAGACGGAGTCAGAGACAGAGACAGATACAGAGACAAAGACCGAGACAGAGGCAGAGACAGAGACAGAGACAGAGACAGAGACAGAGGCAGAGGCAGAGACAGAGACAGAGACAGGGACAGGGACAGTGACAGAAACAGAGACAAAGACAGAGACAGAGACAGAAACAGAGACAAAGACGGAGACAAAGACAGACACAGAGACAGAGACAGAGACAGAGGAAAAGGCAGAGGCGGAGACAGAGACGGAGACGGAGACAGAGACACAGACAGAGACGGAGACAAATACCGAGACAGAGGCAGCGACAGAGACAGAGACAGGGACAGAGGCAGAGGCAGAGGCAGAGACAGAGACAGAGACAGAGACAGGGACAGGGACAGTGACAGAAACAGAGACAAAGACAGAGACAGAGACAGAAACAGAGACAAAGACGGAGACAAAGACAGACACAGAGAGAGAGACAGAGACAGAGACAGAGGCAAAGTCAGAGGCAGAGACAGAGACGGAGACAGAGACAGAGACCGAGACGGAGACAGAGACAGATACAGAGACAGAGACAGAGACGGGACAAATACCGTGACAGAGGCATCGACAGAGACAGAGACAGAGACAGAGACAGAGACAGAGACAGAGACAGAGACAGAGACAGAGACAGAGACAGAGACAGAGACAGAGACTGAGACACAGACGGAGACAGAGACAGAGACAGAGACAGAGACAGAGACAGAGACAGAGACAGAGACAGAGACAGAGACAGAGACAGAGACAGAGACAGAGACAGAGACACAGACAGAGACAAAGACCGAGACAGGGACAGAGACAGAGACAGAGGCAGAGGCAGATGCAGAGACAGAGACAGAGACAGGGACAGAGACCGAGACGGAGACAGAGACAGAGACAGAGACAGAGACGGAGACAAAGACCGAGACAGAGACAGAGACAGAGACAGAGACAGAGCCAGAGACGGGGACAGGGACAGGGACAGGACAGGGACAAGGACAGCAAGAGGGACAGGGACAGGCAGCGGGTCAGAGACAGAGACAGAGGCAGAGGCAGAGGCAGATGCAGGGACAGAGACAGGAGCAGAGACAGGGGCAGAGGCAGAGGTTGAGACAGAGACAGAGACCAAGACCGAGACCGGACCGAGACAGAGACGGAGGCCGAGACAGAGACAGAGGCAGAGACAGAGGCAGAGACAGAGAAAGCGACAGAGACAGAGGCAGAGACAGAGACAGATACAGAGACAGAGACAGAGGCAGAGGCAGAGACAGAGACAGAGACAGGGACAGGGACTGTGACAGAAACAGAGACAGAGACAGAGACAGAGACAGAGACAGAGACAGAGACAGAGACAGGGACAGAGACACAGACAGAGACAAAGACCGAGACAGGGACAGAGACAGAGACAGAGGCAGAGGCAGATGCAGAGACAGAGACAGGGACAGGGACAGAGACAGAGAGAGAGACAGAGACAGAGACACAGACAGAGGCAGAGGCAGAGGCAGAGACAGAGACGGAGACAGACACAGGGGCAGAGACGGAGACAGAGACAGAGACAGAGACAGAGACGGATACAAAGACCGAGACAGAGACAGAGACAGAGACAGAGACAGAGACAGAGACGGAGACAGGGACATGGACAGGACAGGGACAAGGACAGCAAGAGGGACAGGGTCAGGCAGCGGGTCAGAGACAGAGACAGAGGCAGAGGCAGAGGCAGATGCAGGGACAGAGACAGGGCCAAAGGCAGAGGCAGAGACAGAGACAGGAGCGGAGACAGGGGCAGAGGCAGAGGTTGAAACAGAGACAGAGACCAAGACCGAGACCGGACCGAGACAGAGACGGAGGCCGAGACAGAGACAGAGGCAGAGACAGAGGCAGAGACAGAGACAGAGACAGAGACAGGGACAGGGACAGTGACAGAAACAGAGACAAAGATAGAGACAGAGACAGAAACAGAGACAAAGACGGAGACAAAGACAGACACAGAGACAGAGACAGAGACAGAGACAGAGGCAAAGGCAGAGGCAGAGACAGAGACGGAGGCAGAGACAGAGACCGAGACGGAGACAGAGACAGGGACAGAGACAGAGGGAGAGACAGAGACAGAGACAGAGACAGAGGCAGAGACAGAGACCGAGACGGAGACAGAGACAGAGACAGAGACAGATACAGAGACGGAAGCAAAGACAGAGACAGAGACAGAGTCAGAGACAGGGACAGAGGCAGAGACAGAGACAGAGGCAGAGTCAGAGACGGGGACAGGGACAGAGACAGAGACGGAGACAGAGACAGAGACAGAGACAGAGGCAGAGGCAGAGGCAGAGACAGACACTGAGACAGAGACAGAGACAGGGATAGAGACAGGGCCAGAGACAGAGAGAGAGAGACAGAGACAGAGACAGAGACGGAGGCAGAGGCAGAGGCAGAGACAGAGACGGAGACAGAGACAGAGACCGAGACGGAGACAGAGACAGAGACAGAGACAGAGACGGAGACAAAGACCGAGACAGAGACAGAGTCAGTGACAGGGACAGAGACAGAGACAGAGACAGAGACAGAGTCAGAGACAGAGACAGAGGCAAAGGCAGAGGCAGGGACAGAGACGGAGGCAGAGACAGAGACCGAGACGGAGACAGAGACAGGGACAGAGACAGAGGGAGAGACAGAGACAGAGACAGAGACAGAGGCAGAGACAGAGACCGAGACGGAGACAGAGACAGAGACAGAGACAGATACAGAGACGGAAGCAAAGACAGAGACAGAGACAGAGTCAGAGACAGGGACAGAGGCAGAGACAGAGACAGAGACAGAGACAGAGACGGAGACAAAGACCGAGACAGAGACAGAGTCAGTGACAGGGACAGAGACAGAGACAGAGACAGAGACAGAGTCAGAGACGGGGACAGGGACAGGGACAGGACAGGGACAAGTACAGCAAGAGGGACAGGGACAGGCAGCGGGTCAGAGACAGAGACAGAGGCAGAGGCAGAGCAGATGCTGGGACAGAGACAGGGCCAAAGGCAGAGGCAGAGACAGAGACAGGAGCAGAGACAGGGGCAGAGGCAGAGGTTGAGACAGAGACAGAGACCAAGACCGAGACCGAACCGAGACAGAGACGGAGGCCGAGACAGAGACAGAGACAGAGACAGAGACAGAGACAGAGACAGAGACAGAGACAGAGACGGAGACAGAGGCAGTGGCAGAGGCAGAGGCAGAGACGGAGACGGAGGCAGAGACGGAGACGGAGGCAGAGACAGAAACAGGGAAAGGGTCAGGGTCAGGGACAGAGACAGAGACAGAGACAGAGACAGAGGCAGAGACAGAGACAGAGATAGAGACAGAGACAGAGACAGAGACAGAGACAGAGACAGAGACAGAGGCAGAGACAGAGACAGCGACAGAGACAAAGACTGAGACACATACAGAGACAAAGACCGAGACAGGGACAGAGACAGAAACAGAGGCAGAGGCAGATGCAGAGACAGAGACGGAGACAGAGACAGAGACCGAGACGGAGACAGAGACGGAGTCAGAGACAGAGACAGATACAGAGACAAAGACTGGGACAGAGGCAGAGACAGAGACAGAGACAGAGACAGAGGCAGAGGCAGAGACAGAGACAGAGACAGGGACAGGGACAGTGACAGAGACAGAGACAGAGACTGATACAGAGACAAAGACCGAGACAGAGACAGAGACAGAGACAGAGACAGAGTCAGAGACAGAGGCAGATGCAGAGACGGAGACGGAGACGGAGACAGAGACAGAGACCAAGACGGAGACGGAGACAGAGACGGAGTCAGAGACGGAGACAGATACAGAGACAAAGACCGAGACAGAGGCAGAGACAGAGACAGAGACAGAGACAGAGACAGAGACAGAGACAGAGACAGAGACAGAGGCAGAGGCAGAGACAGAGACAGAGACAGGGACAGGGACAGTGACAGAAACAGAGACAAAGACAGAGACAGAGACAGAAACAGAGACAAAGACGGAGACAAAGACAGACACAGAGACAGAGACAGAGACAGAGGCAAAGACAGAGGCGGAGACAGAGACGGAGACGGAGACAGAGACACAGACAGAGACACAGACAGAGACGGAGACAAATACCGAGACAGAGACAGCGACAGAGACAGAGACAGAGACAGAGACAGGGACAGAGACAGAGACAGAGACAGAGACAGAGACAGAGACAGAGACAGAGACAGAGACAGAGACAGAGACAGAGACAGAGACAGAGACAGAGACAGAGACAGAGGCAGAGGCAGAGGCAGAGACGGAGACGGAGGCAGAGACAGAGACCAAGACAGAGACGGAGACAGAGACAGGGTCAGTGTCAGAGACAGAGACAGAGACAGAGACAGAGGCAGAGACAGAGACAGAGACAGAGACAGAGACAGAGACAGGGCCAAAGGCAGAGGCAGAGACAGAGACAGGAGCAGAGACGGGGGCAGAGGCAGAGGTTGAGACAGGAGCAGAGACAGGGGCAGAGGCAGAGGTTGAGACAGAGACAGAGACCAAGACCGAGACCGGACCGAGACAGAGACGGAGGCCGAGACAGAGACAGAGGCAGAGACAGAGACAGAGACGGAGACAGAGACAGCGATCGAGACAGAGACAGAGACAGAGACAGAGACAGAGACAGAGACAGAGACAGAGACAGAGACAGAGACAGAGACAGAGACAGAGACAGGGACAGGGTCAGAGACAGAGACAGAGACAGAGGCAGAGACAGAGACAGAGCCACAGACAAAGACCGAGACAGGGACAGAGACAGAGACAGAGACAGAGGCAGAGGCAGATGCAGAGACAGAGACAGAGACAGGGACAGAGACAGAGAGAGAGACAGAGACAGAGACAGAGACAGAGGCAGAGGCAGAGGCAGAGGCAGAGGCAGAGACGGAGACAGAGGCAGAGACCGAGACGGAGACAGAGACGGAGACAAATACCGAGACAGAGACAGAGACAGCGACAGAGACAGAGACAGAGACAGAGACAGAGACAGAGACGGAGACAGAGACAGAGACAGAGACAGAGACAGAGACAGAGACAGAGACAGAGACAGAGACAGAGACAGAGACAGAGACAGAGACAGAGACAGAGACAGAGACAGAGACAGAGACAGAGACAGAGACAGAGGCAGAGGCAGAGACGGAGACGGAGACAGAGACAGAGACCAAGACGGAGACAGAGACAGAGACCAAGACGGAGACGGGGACAGAGACGGAGTCAGAGACAGAGACAGATACAGAGACAAAGACCGAGACAGAGGCAGAGACAGAGACAGAGACAGAGACAGAGACAGAGGCAGAGGCAGAGACAGAGACAGAGACAGGGACAGGGACAGTGACAGAAACAGAGACAGAGACAAAGACAGAGACAGAGACAGAAACAGAGACAAAGACGGAGAGAAAGACAGACACAGAGACAGAGACAGAGACAGAGGCAAAGGCAGAGGCGGAGACAGAGACGGAGACGGAGACAGAGACACAGACAGAGACACAGACGGAGACGGAGACAAATACCGAGACAGAGACAGCGACAGAGACAGAGACAGAGACAGAAACAGAGACAGAGACAGAGACAGAGACAGAGACAGAGACAGAGACAGAGACAGAGACAGAGGCAGAGGCAGAGGCAGAGACGGAGACGGAGACGGAGGCAGAGACAGAGACCAAGACGGCGACGGAGACAGAGACAGGGTCAGGGTCAGAGACAGAGACAGAGACAGAGACAGAGGCAGAGACAGAGACAGAGACAGAGACAGGAGCAGAGACGGGGGCAGAGGCAGAGGTTGAGACAGGAGCAGAGACAGGGGCAGAGGCAGAGGTTGAGACAGAGACAGAGACCAAGACCGAGACCGGACCGAGACAGAGACGGAGGCCGAGACAGAGACAGAGGCAGAGACAGAGACAGAGACAGAGACAGAGACAGCGACAGAGACAGAGACAGAGACAGAGACAGAGACAGAGACAGAGACAGGGACAGGGTCAGAGACAGAGACAGAGACAGAGGCAGAGACAGAGACAGAGAGAGAGACAAAGACCGACACAGGGACAGAGACAGAGACAGAGACAGAGACAGAGGCAGAGGCAGATGCAGAGACAGAGACAGAGACAGGGACAGAGACAGAGAGAGAGACAGAGACAGAGACAGAGACAGAGACAGAGACAGAGACAGAGACAGAGGCAGAGGCAGAGGCAGAGACAGAGACGGAGACAGAGGCAGAGACCGAGACGGAGACAGAGACGGAGACAAATACCGAGACAGAGACAGCGACAGAGACAGAGACAGAGACAGAGACAGAGACAGAGACAGGGACAGAGACAGAGACAGGGACAGAGACAGAGACAGAGACAGAGACAGAGACAGAGACAGAGACAGAGACAGAGACAGAGACAGAGACAGAGACAGAGACAGAGACAGAGACAGAGACAGAGGCAGAGGCAGAGGCAGAGACGGAGACGGAGGCAGAGACAGAGACCAAGACAGAGACGGAGACAGAGACAGGGTCAGTGTCAGAGACAGAGACAGAGACAGAGACAGAGGCAGAGACAGAGACAGAGACAGAGACAGAGACAGAGACAGGGCCAAAGGCAGAGGCAGAGACAGAGACAGGAGCAGAGACGGGGGCAGAGGCAGAGGTTGAGACAGGAGCAGAGACAGGGGCAGAGGCAGAGGTTGAGACAGAGACAGAGACCAAGACCGAGACCGGACCGAGACAGAGACGGAGGCCGAGACAGAGACAGAGGCAGAGACAGAGACAGAGACGGAGACAGAGACAGCGATCGAGACAGAGACAGAGACAGAGACAGAGACAGAGACAGAGACAGAGACAGAGACAGAGACAGAGACAGAGACAGAGACAGGGACAGGGTCAGAGACAGAGACAGAGACAGAGGCAGAGACAGAGACAGAGCCACAGACAAAGACCGAGACAGGGACAGAGACAGAGACAGAGACAGAGGCAGAGGCAGATGCAGAGACAGAGACAGAGACAGGGACAGAGACAGAGAGAGAGACAGAGACAGAGACAGAGACAGAGGCAGAGGCAGAGGCAGAGGCAGAGGCAGAGACGGAGACAGAGGCAGAGACCGAGACGGAGACAGAGACGGAGACAAATACCGAGACAGAGACAGAGACAGCGACAGAGACAGAGACAGAGACAGAGACAGAGACAGAGACGGAGACAGAGACAGAGACAGAGACAGAGACAGAGACAGAGACAGAGACAGAGACAGAGACAGAGACAGAGACAGAGACAGAGACAGAGACAGAGACAGAGACAGAGACAGAGACAGAGACAGAGACAGAGGCAGAGGCAGAGACGGAGACGGAGACAGAGACAGAGACCAAGACGGAGACAGAGACAGAGACCAAGACGGAGACGGGGACAGAGACGGAGTCAGAGACAGAGACAGATACAGAGACAAAGACCGAGACAGAGGCAGAGACAGAGACAGAGACAGAGACAGAGACAGAGGCAGAGGCAGAGACAGAGACAGAGACAGGGACAGGGACAGTGACAGAAACAGAGACAGAGACAAAGACAGAGACAGAGACAGAAACAGAGACAAAGACGGAGAGAAAGACAGACACAGAGACAGAGACAGAGACAGAGGCAAAGGCAGAGGCGGAGACAGAGACGGAGACGGAGACAGAGACACAGACAGAGACACAGACGGAGACGGAGACAAATACCGAGACAGAGACAGCGACAGAGACAGAGACAGAGACAGAAACAGAGACAGAGACAGAGACAGAGACAGAGACAGAGACAGAGACAGAGACAGAGACAGAGGCAGAGGCAGAGGCAGAGACGGAGACGGAGACGGAGGCAGAGACAGAGACCAAGACGGCGACGGAGACAGAGACAGGGTCAGGGTCAGAGACAGAGACAGAGACAGAGACAGAGGCAGAGACAGAGACAGAGACAGAGACAGGAGCAGAGACGGGGGCAGAGGCAGAGGTTGAGACAGGAGCAGAGACAGGGGCAGAGGCAGAGGTTGAGACAGAGACAGAGACCAAGACCGAGACCGGACCGAGACAGAGACGGAGGCCGAGACAGAGACAGAGGCAGAGACAGAGACAGAGACAGAGACAGAGACAGCGACAGAGACAGAGACAGAGACAGAGACAGAGACAGAGACAGAGACAGGGACAGGGTCAGAGACAGAGACAGAGACAGAGGCAGAGACAGAGACAGAGAGAGAGACAAAGACCGACACAGGGACAGAGACAGAGACAGAGACAGAGACAGAGGCAGAGGCAGATGCAGAGACAGAGACAGAGACAGGGACAGAGACAGAGAGAGAGACAGACACAGAGACAGAGACAGAGACAGAGACAGAGACAGAGACAGAGGCAGAGGCAGAGGCAGAGACAGAGACGGAGACAGAGGCAGAGACCGAGACGGAGACAGAGACGGAGACAAATACCGAGACAGAGACAGCGACAGAGACAGAGACAGAGACAGAGACAGAGACAGAGACAGAGACAGAGACAGAGACAGAGACAGAGACAGAGACAGAGACAGAGACAGAGACAGAGACAGAGACAGAGACAGAGACAGAGACAGAGACAGAGACAGAGGCAGAGACAGAGACAGAGACAGAGGCAGGGGCAGAGGCAGAGACAGAGACAGGGACAGCGACAGAGACGGAGACAGAGACAGAGACAGAGACAGAGACAGAGACAGGGACAGGGTCAGAGACAGAGACAGAGACAGAGACAGAGACAGAGACAGAGGCAGAGGCAGAGACAGAGACAGAGACAGAGGCAGAGACAGGGGCAGAGACAGAAACCGAGACAGAGACAATGACAGAGACAGAGACAGAGACAGACGCAGGGGCAGAGACAGAAACCGAGACAAAGACAGAGACAGAGACAGAGACGGAGACAGAGACAGAGACAGAGACAGAGGCAGAGGCAGCGGCAGAGGCGGAGACAGAGACAGAGACAGAGACAGAGACAGAGACAGAGACAGAGGCAGAGGCAGCGGCAGAGACGGAGACGGAGACTGAGACAGAGACCAAGACGGAGACGGAGACAGAGACAGGCACGGGGTCAGAGACAGAGACAGAGACAGAGACAGAGGCAGAGGCAGAGACAGAGACAGAGACAGAGACAGAGACAGGGATAGAGACAGGGACAGAGACAGAGACAGAGACAGAGACAGCGACAGAGACAGAGGCAGAGACAGAGACAGAGGCAGAGGCAGAGGCAGAGACGGAGACGGAGACAGAGACAGAGACCAAGACGGAGACGGAGACAGAGACGGAGTCAGAGACAGAGACAGATACAGAGACAAAGACCGAGACAGAGGCAGAGACAGAGACAGAGACAGAGACAGAGACAGAGACAGAGACAGAGGCAGAGACAGGGGCAGAGACAGAAACCGAGACAGAGACAATGACAGAGACAGAGACAGAGGCAAAGACAGAGACCGAGACAGCGTCAGAGACAAAGACAGAGACAGATACAGAGCCAGAGGCAGAGACAGCGACAGAGACAGAGACAGAGACAGACACAGGGGCAGAGACAGAAACCGAGACAAAGACAGAGACAGAGACAGAGACGGAGACAGAGACAGAGACAGAGACAGAGGCAGAGGCAGCGGCAGAGGCGGAGACAGAGACAGAGACAGAGACAGAGACAGAGACAGAGGCAGAGACAGAGGCAGAGGCAGAGACAGAGACAGAGACAGAGACAGGGACAGGGACAGTGACAGAGACAGAGACAGAGACTGATACAGAGACAAAGACCGAGACAGACACAGAGACAGAGACAGAGACCAAGACAGAGACGGAGACAGAGACGGAGTCAGAGACAGAGACAGATACAGAGACAGAGACACAGACAGAGACAAAGACCGAGACAGGGACAGAGACAGAGACAGAGGCAGAGGCAGATGCAGATGCAGATGCAGAGACAGAGACAGAGACAGGGACAGAGACAGAGAGAGAGACAGAGACAGAGACAGAGACACAGACAGAGGCAGAGGCAGAGGCAGAGACAGAGACGGAGACAGACACAGGGGCAGAGACAGAAACCGAGACAAAGACAGAGACAGGGACAGAGACGGCGGCAGAGGCAGAGACGGAGACGGAGACAGAGACAGAGACAGAGACGGAGACAAAGACCGAGACAAAGACAGAGTCAGTGACAGGGACAGAGACAGAGACAGAGACAGAGACAGACACAGAGACAGAGTCAGAGACGGGGACAGGGACGGGGACAGGACAGGGACAAGGACAGCAAGAGGGACAGGGACAGGCAGCGGGTCAGAGACAGAGACAGAGGCAGAGGCAGAGGCAGATGCAGGGACAGAGACAGGGCCAAAGGCAGAGGCAGAGACAGAGACAGGAGCAGAGACAGGGGCAGAGGCAGAGGTTGAGACAGAGACAGAGACCAAGACCGAGACCGGACCGAGACAGAGACGGAGGCCGAGACAGAGACAGAGGCAGAGACAGAGGCAGAGACAGAGACAGCGACAGAGACAGAGGCAGAGACAGAGACAGAGACAGAGACAGAGACAGAGACAGAGACAGAGGCAGAGGCAGAGACAGAGACAGAGACAGAGACAGGGACAGGGACAGTGACAGAAACAGAGACAAAGACAGAGACAGAGACAGAGACAGAGACAGAGATAGAGACAGAGACAGAGACAGAGGCAGAGGCAGAGGCAGAGACGGAGACGGAGGCAGAGACAGAGACCAAGACGGAGACGGAGACACAGACAGGGACAGGGTCAGAGACAGAGACAGAGACAGAGACAGAGACAGAGGCAGAGGCAGATGCAGATACAGAGACAGAGACAGGGACAGAGACAGAGAGAGAGACAGAGACAGAGACAGAGACAGAGACAGAGACAGAGACCAAGACCGAGACCGGACCGAGACAGAGACGGAGGCCGAGACAGAGACAGAGGCAGAGACAGAGGCAGAGACAGAGAAAGCGACAGAGACAGAGGCAGAGACAGAGACAGATACAGAGACAGAGACAGAGGCAGAGGCAGAGACAGAGACAGAGACAGGGACAGGGACTGTGACAGAAACAGAGACAGAGACAGAGACAGAGACAGAGACAGAGACAGAGACAGAGACAGGGACAGAGACACAGACAGAGACAAAGACCGAGACAGGGACAGAGACAGAGACAGAGGCAGAGGCAGATGCAGAGACAGAGACAGGGACAGGGACAGAGACAGAGAGAGAGACAGAGACAGAGACACAGACAGAGGCAGAGGCAGAGGCAGAGACAGAGACGGAGACAGACACAGGGGCAGAGACGGAGACAGAGACAGAGACAGAGACAGAGACGGATACAAAGACCGAGACAGAGACAGAGACAGAGACAGAGACAGAGACAGAGACACAGACGGAGACAGGGACATGGACAGGACAGGGACAAGGACAGCAAGAGGGACAGGGTCAGGCAGCGGGTCAGAGACAGAGACAGAGGCAGAGGCAGAGGCAGATGCAGGGACAGAGACAGGGCCAAAGGCAGAGGCAGAGACAGAGACAGGAGCGGAGACAGGGGCAGAGGCAGAGGTTGAGACAGAGACAGAGACCAAGACCGAGACCGGACCGAGACAGAGACGGAGGCCGAGACAGAGACAGAGGCAGAGACAGAGGCAGAGACAGAGACAGAGACAGAGACAGGGACAGGGACAGTGACAGAAACAGAGACAAAGATAGAGACAGAGACAGAGGCAAAGGCAGAGGCAGAGACAGAGACGGAGGCAGAGACAGAGACCGAGACGGAGACAGAGACAGGGACAGAGACAGAGGGAGAGACAGAGACAGAGACAGAGACAGAGGCAGAGACAGAGACCGAGACGGAGACAGAGACAGAGACAGAGACAGATACAGAGACGGAAGCAAAGACAGAGACAGAGACAGAGTCAGAGACAGGGACAGAGGCAGAGACAGAGACAGAGGCAGAGTCAGAGACGGGGACAGGGACAGAGACAGAGACGGAGACAGAGACAGAGACAGAGACAGAGGCAGAGGCAGAGGCAGAGACAGACACTGAGACAGAGACAGAGACAGGGATAGAGACAGGGCCAGAGACAGAGAGAGAGAGACAGAGACAGAGACAGAGACAGAGACAGACACAGGGGCAGAGACAGAAACCGAGACAAAGACAGAGACAGAGACAGAGACGGAGGCAGAGGCAGAGGCAGAGACAGAGACGGAGACAGAGACAGAGACCGAGACGGAGACAGAGACAGAGACAGAGACAGAGACGGAGACAAAGACCGAGACAGAGACAGAGTCAGTGACAGGGACAGAGACAGAGACAGAGACAGAGACAGAGTCAGAGACAGAGACAGAGGCAAAGGCAGAGGCAGGGACAGAGACGGAGGCAGAGACAGAGACCGAGACGGAGACAGAGACAGGGACAGAGACAGAGGGAGAGACAGAGACAGAGACAGAGACAGAGGCAGAGACAGAGACCGAGACGGAGACAGAGACAGAGACAGAGACAGATACAGAGACGGAAGCAAAGACAGAGACAGAGACAGAGTCAGAGACAGGGACAGAGGCAGAGACAGAGACAGAGACAGAGACAGAGACGGAGACAAAGACCGAGACAGAGACAGAGTCAGTGACAGGGACAGAGACAGAGACAGAGACAGAGACAGAGTCAGAGACGGGGACAGGGACAGGGACAGGACAGGGACAAGTACAGCAAGAGGGACAGGGACAGGCAGCGGGTCAGAGACAGAGACAGAGGCAGAGGCAGAGCAGATGCTGGGACAGAGACAGGGCCAAAGGCAGAGGCAGAGACAGAGACAGGAGCAGAGACAGGGGCAGAGGCAGAGGTTGAGACAGAGACAGAGACCAAGACCGAGACCGAACCGAGACAGAGACGGAGGCCGAGACAGAGACAGAGGCAGAGACAGAGGCAGAGACAGAGACAGCGACAGAGACAGAGACAGATACAGAGACAAAGACTGAGACAGAGGCAGAGACAGAGACAGAGACAGAGACAGAGGCAGAGGCAGAGACAGAGACAGAGGCAGCGGCAGAGACGGAGACGGAGACAGAGACAGAGTCTGATACAGAGACAAAGACCGAGACAGAGACAGAGACAGAGACAGAGACAGAGTCAGAGACAGAGGCAGATGCAGAGACGGAGACGGAGACAGAGACAGAGACCAAGACGGAGACGGAGACAGTGACGGAGTCAGAGACGGAGACAGATACAGAGACAAAGACCGAGACAGAGGCAAAGACAGAGACAGAGACAGAGACAGAGACAGAGACAGAGGCAGAGGCAGAGACAGAGACAGAGACAGGGACAGGGACAGTGACAGAAACAGAGACAAAGACAGAGACAGAGACAGAAACAGAGACAAAGACGGAGACAAAGACAGACACAGAGACAGAGACAGAGACAGAGGCAAAGACAGAGGCGGAGACAGAGACGGAGACGGAGACAGAGACACAGACAGAGACACAGACAGATACGGAGACAAATACCGAGACAGAGACAGCGACAGAGACAGAGACAGAGACAGAGACAGAGACAGAGACAGAGACAGAGACAGAGACAGAGACAGAGACAGAGACAGAGACAGAGACAGAGACAGAGACAGAGACAGAGACAGAGACAGAGACAGAGACAGAGACAGAGACAGAGACAGAGACAGAGACAGAGGCAGAGGCAGAGGCAGAGACGGAGACGGAGGCAGAGACAGAGACCAAGACGGAGACGGAGACAGAGACAGGGTCAGGGTCAGGGTCAGAGACAGAGACAGAGACAGAGACAGAGACAGAGACAGAGACAGAGACAGAGACAGAGACAGAGACAGAGACAGAGACGGAGACAGAGGCAGTGGCAGAGGCAGAGGCAGAGACGGAGACGGAGGCAGAGACGGAGACGGAGGCAGAGACAGAAACAGGGACAGGGTCAGGGTCAGGGACAGAGACAGAGACAGAGACAGAGACAGAGGCAGAGACAGAGACAGAGATAGAGACAGAGACAGAGACAGGGACAGGGACAGTGACAGAGGCAGAGACAGAGACTGATACAGAGACAAAGACCGAGACAGAGACAGAGACAGAGACAGAGACAGAGTCAGAGACAGAGGCAGATGCAGAGACGGAGACGGAGACAGAGACAGAGACCAAGACGGAGACGGAGACAGAGACGGAGTCAGAGACGGAGACAGATACAGAGACAAAGACCGAGACAGAGGCAGAGACAGAGACAGAGACAGAGACAGAGACAGAGACAGAGACAGAGACAGGGACAGAGGCAGAGGCAGAGACAGAGACAGAGACAGGGACAGGGACAGTGACAGAAACAGAGACAAAGACAGAGGCAGAGACAGAAACAGAGACAAAGACGGAGACAAAGACAGACACAGAGACAGAGACAGAGACAGAGGCAAAGACAGAGGCGGAGACAGAGACGGAGACGGAGACAGAGACACAGACAGAGACACAGACAGAGACGGAGACAAATACCGAGACAGAGACAGCGACAGAGACAGAGACAGAGACAGAGACAGAGACAGAGACAGAGACAGAGACAGAGACAGAGACAGAGACAGAGACAGAGACAGAGACAGAGACAGAGACAGAGACAGAGACAGAGACAGAGACAGAGGCAGAGGCAGAGGCAGAGACGGAGACGGAGGCAGAGACAGAGACCAAGACAGAGACGGAGACAGAGACAGGGTCAGTGTCAGAGACAGAGACAGAGACAGAGACAGAGGCAGAGACAGAGACAGAGACAGAGACAGAGACAGAGACAGGGCCAAAGGCAGAGGCAGAGACAGAGACAGGAGCAGAGACGGGGGCAGAGGCAGAGGTTGAGACAGGAGCAGAGACAGGGGCAGAGGCAGAGGTTGAGACAGAGACAGAGACCAAGACCGAGACCGGACCGAGACAGAGACGGAGGCCGAGACAGAGACAGAGGCAGAGACAGAGACAGAGACGGAGACAGAGACAGCGATCGAGACAGAGACAGAGACAGAGACAGAGACAGAGGCAGAGACAGAGACAGAGACAGAGACAGAGACAGAGACAGAGACAGGGACAGGGTCAGAGACAGAGACAGAGACAGAGGCAGAGACAGAGACAGAGCCACAGACAAAGACCGAGACAGGGACAGAGACAGAGACAGAGACAGAGGCAGAGGCAGATGCAGAGACAGAGACAGAGACAGGGACAGAGACAGAGAGAGAGACAGAGACAGAGACAGAGACAGAGGCAGAGGCAGAGGCAGAGGCAGAGGCAGAGACGGAGACAGAGGCAGAGACCGAGACGGAGACAGAGACGGAGACAAATACCGAGACAGAGACAGAGACAGCGACAGAGACAGAGACAGAGACAGAGACAGAGACAGAGACAGAGACGGAGACAGAGACAGAGACAGAGACAGAGACAGAGACAGAGACAGAGACAGAGACAGAGACAGAGACAGAGACAGAGACAGAGACAGAGACAGAGACAGAGACAGAGACAGAGACAGAGACAGAGACAGAGACAGAGGCAGAGGCAGAGGCAGAGACGGAGACGGAGACGGAGGCAGAGACAGAGACCAAGACGGCGACGGAGACAGAGACAGGGTCAGGGTCAGAGACAGAGACAGAGACAGAGACAGAGGCAGAGACAGAGACAGAGACAGAGACAGGAGCAGAGACGGGGGCAGAGGCAGAGGTTGAGACAGGAGCAGAGACAGGGGCAGAGGCAGAGGTTGAGACAGAGACAGAGACCAAGACCGAGACCGGACCGAGACAGAGACGGAGGCCGAGACAGAGACAGAGGCAGAGACAGAGACAGAGACAGAGACAGAGACAGCGACAGAGACAGAGACAGAGACAGAGACAGAGACAGAGACAGAGACAGGGACAGGGTCAGAGACAGAGACAGAGACAGAGGCAGAGACAGAGACAGAGAGAGAGACAAAGACCGACACAGGGACAGAGACAGAGACAGAGACAGAGACAGAGGCAGAGGCAGATGCAGAGACAGAGACAGAGACAGGGACAGAGACAGAGAGAGAGACAGAGACAGAGACAGAGACAGAGACAGAGACAGAGACAGAGACAGAGGCAGAGGCAGAGGCAGAGACAGAGACGGAGACAGAGGCAGAGACCGAGACGGAGACAGAGACGGAGACAAATACCGAGACAGAGACAGCGACAGAGACAGAGACAGAGACAGAGACAGAGACAGAGACAGAGACAGAGACAGAGACAGAGACAGAGACAGAGACAGAGACAGAGACAGAGACAGAGACAGAGGCAGAGACAGAGACAGAGACAGAGGCAGGGGCAGAGGCAGAGACAGAGACAGGGACAGCGACAGAGACGGAGACAGAGACAGAGACAGAGACAGAGACAGAGACAGGGACAGGGTCAGAGACAGAGACAGAGACAGAGACAGAGACAGAGACAGAGGCAGAGGCAGAGACAGAGACAGAGACAGAGGCAGAGACAGGGGCAGAGACAGAAACCGAGACAGAGACAATGACAGAGACAGAGACAGAGACAGACGCAGGGGCAGAGACAGAAACCGAGACAAAGACAGAGACAGAGACAGAGACGGAGACAGAGACAGAGACAGAGACAGAGGCAGAGGCAGCGGCAGAGGCGGAGACAGAGACAGAGACAGAGACAGAGACAGAGACAGAGGCAGAGGCAGCGGCAGAGACGGAGACGGAGACTGAGACAGAGACCAAGACGGAGACGGAGACAGAGACAGGCACGGGGTCAGAGACAGAGACAGAGACAGAGACAGAGGCAGAGGCAGAGACAGAGACAGAGACAGAGACAGAGACAGGGATAGAGACAGGGACAGAGACAGAGACAGAGACAGAGACAGCGACAGAGACAGAGGCAGAGACAGAGACAGAGGCAGAGGCAGAGGCAGAGGCAGAGACGGAGACGGAGACAGAGACAGAGACCAAGACGGAGACGGAGACAGAGACGGAGTCAGAGACAGAGACAGATACAGAGACAAAGACCGAGACAGAGGCAGAGACAGAGACAGAGACAGAGACAGAGACAGAGACAGAGACAGAGGCAGAGACAGGGGCAGAGACAGAAACCGAGACAGAGACAATGACAGAGACAGAGACAGAGGCAAAGACAGAGACCGAGACAGCGACAGAGACAAAGACAGAGACAGATACAGAGCCAGAGGCAGAGACAGCGACAGAGACAGAGACAGAGACAGACACAGGGGCAGAGACAGAAACCGAGACAAAGACAGAGACAGAGACAGAGACGGAGACAGAGACAGAGACAGAGACAGAGGCAGAGGCAGCGGCAGAGGCGGAGACAGAGACAGAGACAGAGACAGAGACAGAGACAGAGGCAGAGACAGAGGCAGAGGCAGAGACAGAGACAGAGACAGAGACAGGGACAGGGACAGTGACAGAGACAGAGACAGAGACTGATACAGAGACAAAGACCGAGACAGACACAGAGACAGAGACAGAGACCAAGACAGAGACGGAGACAGAGACGGAGTCAGAGACAGAGACAGATACAGAGACAGAGACACAGACAGAGACAAAGACCGAGACAGGGACAGAGACAGAGACAGAGGCAGAGGCAGATGCAGATGCAGATGCAGAGACAGAGACAGAGACAGGGACAGAGACAGAGAGAGAGACAGAGACAGAGACAGAGACACAGACAGAGGCAGAGGCAGAGGCAGAGACAGAGACGGAGACAGACACAGGGGCAGAGACAGAAACCGAGACAAAGACAGAGACAGGGACAGAGACGGCGGCAGAGGCAGAGACGGAGACGGAGACAGAGACAGAGACGGAGACAAAGACCGAGACAAAGACAGAGTCAGTGACAGGGACAGAGACAGAGACAGAGACAGAGACAGACACAGAGACAGAGTCAGAGACGGGGACAGGGACGGGGACAGGACAGGGACAAGGACAGCAAGAGGGACAGGGACAGGCAGCGGGTCAGAGACAGAGACAGAGGCAGAGGCAGAGGCAGATGCAGGGACAGAGACAGGGCCAAAGGCAGAGGCAGAGACAGAGACAGGAGCAGAGACAGGGGCAGAGGCAGAGGTTGAGACAGAGACAGAGACCAAGACCGAGACCGGACCGAGACAGAGACGGAGGCCGAGACAGAGACAGAGGCAGAGACAGAGGCAGAGACAGAGACAGAGACAGAGACAGAGGCAGAGGCAGAGGCAGAGACGGAGACGGAGGCAGAGACAGAGACCAAGACAGAGACGGAGACAGAGACAGGGTCAGTGTCAGAGACAGAGACAGAGACAGAGACAGAGGCAGAGACAGAGACAGAGACAGAGACAGAGACAGAGACAGGGCCAAAGGCAGAGGCAGAGACAGAGACAGGAGCAGAGACGGGGGCAGAGGCAGAGGTTGCGACAGGAGCAGAGACAGGGGCAGAGGCAGAGGTTGAGACAGAGACAGAGACCAAGACCGAGACCGGACCGAGACAGAGACGGAGGCCGAGACAGAGACAGAGGCAGAGACAGAGACAGAGACGGAGACAGAGACAGCGATCGAGACAGAGACAGAGACAGAGACAGAGACAGAGACAGAGACAGAGACAGAGACAGAGACAGGGACAGGGTCAGAGACAGAGACAGAGACAGAGGCAGAGACAGAGACAGAGCCACAGACAAAGACCGAGACAGAGACAGAGACAGAGGCAGAGGCAGATGCAGAGACAGAGACAGAGACAGGGACAGAGACAGAGAGAGAGACAGAGACAGAGACAGAGACAGAGGCAGAGGCAGAGGCAGAGACGGAGACAGAGGCAGAGACCGAGACGGAGACAGAGACGGAGACAAATACCGAGACAGAGACAGAGACAGCGACAGAGACAGAGACAGAGACAGAGACAGAGACAGAGACGGAGACAGAGACAGAGACAGAGACAGAGACAGAGACAGAGACAGAGACAGAGACAGAGACAGAGACAGAGACAGAGACAGAGACAGAGACAGAGACAGAGACAGAGACAGAGACAGAGGCAGAGGCAGAGACGGAGACGGAGACAGAGACAGAGACCAAGACGGAGACAGAGACAGAGACCAAGACGGAGACGGAGACAGAGACGGAGTCAGAGACAGAGACAGATACAGAGACAAAGACCGAGACAGAGGCAGAGACAGAGACAGAGACAGAGACAGAGACAGAGGCAGAGGCAGAGACAGAGACAGAGACAGGGACAGGGACAGTGACAGAAACAGAGACAGAGACAAAGACAGAGACAGAGACAGAAACAGAGACAAAGACGGAGAGAAAGACAGACACAGAGACAGAGACAGAGACAGAGACAGAGACAGAGACAGAGGCAGAGGCAGAGGCAGAGACGGAGACGGAGACGGAGGCAGAGACAGAGACCAAGACGGCGACGGAGACAGAGACAGGGTCAGGGTCAGAGACAGAGACAGAGACAGAGACAGAGGCAGAGACAGAGACAGAGACAGAGACAGGAGCAGAGACGGGGGCAGAGGCAGAGGTTGAGACAGGAGCAGAGACAGGGGCAGAGGCAGAGGTTGAGACAGAGACAGAGACCAAGACCGAGACCGGACCGAGACAGAGACGGAGGCCGAGACAGAGACAGAGGCAGAGGCAGAGACAGAGACAGAGACAGAGACAGAGACAGCGACAGAGACAGAGACAGAGACAGAGACAGAGACAGAGACAGAGACAGGGACAGGGTCAGAGACAGAGACAGAGACAGAGGCAGAGACAGAGACAGAGAGAGAGACAAAGACCGACACAGGGACAGAGACAGAGACAGAGACAGAGACAGAGGCAGAGGCAGATGCAGAGACAGAGACAGAGACAGGGACAGAGACAGAGAGAGAGACAGAGACAGAGACAGAGACAGAGACAGAGACAGAGACAGAGACAGAGGCAGAGGCAGAGGCAGAGACAGAGACGGAGACAGAGGCAGAGACCGAGACGGAGACAGAGACGGAGACAAATACCGAGACAGAGACAGCGACAGAGACAGAGACAGAGACAGAGACAGAGACAGAGACAGAGACAGAGACAGAGACAGAGACAGAGACAGAGACAGAGACAGAGACAGAGACAGAGACATCGGCAGAGACAGAGACAGAGACAGAGGCAGGGGCAGAGGCAGAGACAGAGACAGGGACAGCGACAGAGACGGAGACAGAGACAGAGACAGAGACAGAGACAGAGACAGGGACAGGGTCAGAGACAGAGACAGAGACAGAGACAGAGACAGAGACAGAGGCAGAGGCAGAGACAGAGACAGAGACAGAGGCAGAGACAGGGGCAGAGACAGAAACCGAGACAGAGACAATGACAGAGACAGAGACAGAGACAGACGCAGGGGCAGAGACAGAAACCGAGACAAAGACAGAGACAGAGACAGAGACGGAGACAGAGACAGAGACAGAGACAGAGGCAGAGGCAGCGGCAGAGGCGGAGACAGAGACAGAGACAGAGACAGAGACAGAGACAGAGGCAGAGGCAGCGGCAGAGACGGAGACGGAGACTGAGACAGAGACCAAGACGGAGACGGAGACAGAGACAGGCACGGGGTCAGAGACAGAGACAGAGACAGAGACAGAGGCAGAGGCAGAGACAGAGACAGAGACAGAGACAGAGACAGGGATAGAGACAGGGACAGAGACAGAGACAGAGACAGAGACAGCGACAGAGACAGAGGCAGAGACAGAGACAGAGGCAGAGGCAGAGGCAGAGACGGAGACGGAGACAGAGACAGAGACCAAGACGGAGACGGAGACAGAGACGGAGTCAGAGACAGAGACAGATACAGAGACAAAGACCGAGACAGAGGCAGAGACAGAGACAGAGACAGAGACAGAGACAGAGACAGAGACAGAGGCAGAGACAGGGGCAGAGACAGAAACCGAGACAGAGACAATGACAGAGACAGAGACAGAGGCAAAGACAGAGACCGAGACAGCGACAGAGACAAAGACAGAGACAGATACAGAGCCAGAGGCAGAGACAGCGACAGAGACAGAGACAGAGACAGACACAGGGGCAGAGACAGAAACCGAGACAAAGACAGAGACAGAGACAGAGACGGAGACAGAGACAGAGACAGAGACAGAGGCAGAGGCAGCGGCAGAGGCGGAGACAGAGACAGAGACAGAGACAGAGACAGAGACAGAGGCAGAGACAGAGGCAGAGGCAGAGACAGAGACAGAGACAGAGACAGGGACAGGGACAGTGACAGAGACAGAGACAGAGACTGATACAGAGACAAAGACCGAGACAGACACAGAGACAGAGACAGAGACCAAGACAGAGACGGAGACAGAGACGGAGTCAGAGACAGAGACAGATACAGAGACAGAGACACAGACAGAGACAAAGACCGAGACAGGGACAGAGACAGAGACAGAGGCAGAGGCAGATGCAGATGCAGATGCAGATGCAGAGACAGAGACAGAGACAGGGACAGAGACAGAGAGAGAGACAGAGACAGAGACAGAGACACAGACAGAGGCAGAGGCAGAGGCAGAGACAGAGACGGAGACAGACACAGGGGCTGAGACAGAAACCGAGACAAAGACAGAGACAGGGACAGAGACGGCGGCAGAGGCAGAGACGGAGACGGAGACAGAGACAGAGACAGAGACGGAGACAAAGACCGAGACAAAGACAGAGTCAGTGACAGGGACAGAGACAGAGACAGAGACAGAGACAGACACAGAGACAGAGTCAGAGACGGGGACAGGGACGGGGACAGGACAGGGACAAGGACAGCAAGAGGGACAGGGACAGGCAGCGGGTCAGAGACAGAGACAGAGGCAGAGGCAGAGGCAGATGCAGGGACAGAGACAGGGCCAAAGGCAGAGGCAGAGACAGAGACAGGAGCAGAGACAGGGGCAGAGGCAGAGGTTGAGACAGAGACAGAGACCAAGACCGAGACCGGACCGAGACAGAGACGGAGGCCGAGACAGAGACAGAGGCAGAGACAGAGGCAGAGACAGAGACAGCGACAGAGACAGAGGCAGAGACAGAGACAGAGACAGAGACAGAGACAGAGACAGAGGCAGAGGCAGAGACAGAGACAGAGACAGAGACAGGGACAGGGACAGTGACAGAAACAGAGACAAAGACAGAGACAGAGACAGAGACAGAGACAGAGATAGAGACAGAGACAGAGACAGAGGCAGAGGCAGAGGCAGAGACGGAGACGGAGGCAGAGACAGAGACCAAGACGGAGACGGAGACACAGACAGGGACAGGGTCAGAGACAGAGACAGAGACAGAGACAGAGGCAGAGACAGAGACAGAGACAGAGGCAGAGGCAGATGCAGATACAGAGACAGAGACAGGGACAGAGACAGAGAGAGAGACAGAGACAGAGACAGAGACAGAGGCAGAGGCAGAGGCAGAGACAGAGACGGAGACAGAGACAGAGACCGAGACGGAGACAGAGACAGAGACAGAGACAGAGACGGAGGCAAAGACCGAGACAGAGACAGAGTCAGAGACAGGGACAGAGACAGAGACAGAGACAGAGACAGAGACGGAGACAGAGTCAGAGACAGGGACAGGGACAGGGACAGGACAGGGACAAGGACAGCAAGAGGGACAGGGACAGGGAGCGGGTCAGAGACAGAGACAGAGGCAGAGGCAGAGGCAGGTGCAGGGACAGAGACAGGGCCAAAGGCAGAGGCAGAGACAGAGACAGGAGCAGAGACAGGGGCAGAGGCAGAGGTTGAGACAGAGACAGAGACCAAGACCGAGCCCGGACCGAGACAGAGACGGAGGCCGAGACAGAGACAGAGGCAGAGACAGAGACAGAGACAGAGACAGAGACAGCGAACGAGACAGAGACAGAGACAGAGACAGAGACAGAGACAGAGACAGAGACAGAGACAGAGACAGGGACAGGAGCAGAGACAGGGGCAGAGGCAGAGGTTGAGACAGAGGCCAAGACCGAGACCGGACCGAGACAGAGACGGAGGCCGAGTGAGACAGAGGCGGAGAGGGAGACGGAGACAGAGACAGCGACAGAGACAGAGACAGAGACAGAGACAGAGACAGAGACAGAGACAGAGACAGAGACAGAGACAGAGACAGTGGCAGGGGCAGAGACAGAAACCGAGACAGAGACAATGACAGAGACAGAGACGGAGGCCGAGACAGAGACGGAGGCCGAGACAGAGACAGAGACAGAGGCAGAGGCAGAGTCAGAGACAGAGACAGGGACAGCGACAGAGACGGAGACAGAGACAGAGACAGGGCCAGGGAGCGGGACAGAGACAGAGACAGAGACAGAGGCAGAGACAGAGACAGAGACAGAGACAGAGACAGAGACAGAGACTGAGTCAGAGACAGAGACAGAGAGAGAGACAGAGACAGAGACAGAGACAGAGACAAAGACAGAGACAGAGACAGATACAGAGACGGAGACAAAGACAGAGACAGAGACAGAGACAGAGACAGAGGCAGAGGCAGAGACAGAGACAGAGACAGGGACAGGGACAGTGACAGAAACAGAGACAAAGACAGAGACAGAGACAGAAACAGAGACAAAGACGGAGACAAAGACAGACACAGAGACAGAGACAGAGACAGAGACAGAGACAGAGACAGAGGCAAAGGCAGAGGCAGAGACAGAGACGGAGGCAGAGATAGAGACCGAGGCGGAGACAGAGACAGAGACAGAGACAGAGACAGAGACGGAGACAAATACCGAGACAGAGACAGCGACAGAGACAGAGACAGAGACAGAGACAGAGACAGAGACAGAGACAGAGACAGAGACAGAGACAGAGACAGAGACAGAGACAGAGACAGAGACAGAGACGGAGACAGAGGCAGTGGCAGAGGCAGAGGCAGAGACGGAGACGGAGGCAGAGACGGAGACGGAGGCAGAGACAGAAACAGGGACAGGGTCAGGGACAGAGACAGAGACAGAGACAGAGACAGAGGCAGAGACAGAGACAGAGATAGAGACAGAGACAGAGACAGAGACAGAGACAGAGACAGAGACAGAGACAGAGGCAGAGACAGAGACAGCGACAGAGACAAAGACTGAGACACATACAGAGACAAAGACCGAGACAGGGACAGAGACAGAAACAGAGGCAGAGGCAGATGCAGAGACAGAGACGGAGACAGAGACAGAGACCGAGACGGAGACAGAGACGGCGTCAGAGACAGAGACAGATACAGAGACAAAGACTGAGACAGAGGCAGAGACAGAGACAGAGACAGAGACAGAGGCAGAGGCAGAGACAGAGACAGAGACAGGGACAGGGACAGTGACAGAGACAGAGACAGAGACTGATACAGAGACAAAGACCGAGACAGAGACAGAGACAGAGACAGAGACAGAGACAGAGTCAGAGACAGAGGCAGATGCAGAGACGGAGACGGAGACAGAGACAGAGACCAAGACGGAGACGGAGACAGAGACGGAGTCAGAGACGGAGACAGATACAGAGACAAAGACCGAGACAGAGGCAGAGACAGAGACAGAGACAGAGACAGAGACAGAGACAGAGACAGAGACAGAGACAGAGACAGAGGCAGAGGCAGAGACAGAGACAGAGACAGGGACAGGGACAGTGACAGAAACAGAGACAAAGACAGAGACAGAGACAGAAACAGAGACAAAGACGGAGACAAAGACAGACACAGAGACAGAGACAGAGACAGAGGCAAAGACAGAGGCGGAGACAGAGACGGAAACGGAGACAGAGACACAGACAGAGACACAGACAGAGACGGAGACAAATACCGAGACAGAGACAGCGACAGAGACAGAGACAGAGACAGAGACAGAGACAGAGACAGAGACAGAGACAGAGACAGAGACAGAGACAGAGACAGAGGCAGAGACAGAGACAGAGGCAGAGGCAGAGGCAGAGACGGAGACGGAGGCAGAGACAGAGACCAAGACAGAGACGGAGACAGAGACGGGGTCAGTGTCAGAGACAGAGACAGAGACAGAGACAGCGGCAGAGACAGAGACAGAGACAGAGACAGAGACAGGGCCAAAGGCAGAGGCAGAGACAGAGACAGGAGCAGAGACGGGGGCAGAGGCAGAGGTTGAGACAGGAGCAGAGACAGGGGCAGAGGCAGAGGTTGAGACAGAGACAGAGACCAAGACCGAGACCGGACCGAGACAGAGACGGAGGCCGAGACAGAGACAGAGGCAGAGACAGAGACAGAGACGGAGACAGAGACAGCGATCGAGACAGAGACAGAGACAGAGACAGAGACAGAGACAGAGACAGAGACAGAGACAGAGACAGAGACAGAGACAGAGACAGGGACAGGGTCAGAGACAGAGACAGAGACAGAGGCAGAGACAGAGACAGAGCCACAGACAAAGACCGAGACAGGGACAGAGACAGAGACAGAGACAGAGGCAGAGGCAGAGGCAGATGCAGAGACAGAGACAGAGACAGGGACAGAGACAGAGAGAGAGACAGAGACAGAGACAGAGACAGAGGCAGAGGCAGAGGCAGAGGCAGAGGCAGAGACGGAGACAGAGGCAGAGACCGAGACGGAGACAGAGACGGAGACAAATACCGAGACAGAGACAGAGACAGCGATAGAGACAGAGACAGAGACAGAGACAGAGACAGAGACAGAGACAGAGACAGAGACAGAGACAGAGACAGAGACAGAGACAGAGACAGAGACAGAGACAGAGACAGAGACAGAGACAGAGACAGAGACAGAGACAGAGACAGAGACAGAGACAGAGACAGAGACAGAGACAGAGACAGAGACAGAGACAGAGACAGAGACAGAGACAGAGACAGAGGCAGAGGCAGAGACGGAGACGGAGACAGAGACAGAGACCAAGACGGAGACAGAGACAGAGACCAAGACGGAGACGGAGACAGAGACGGAGTCAGAGACAGAGACAGATACAGAGACAAAGACCGAGACAGAGGCAGAGACAGAGACAGAGACAGAGACAGAGACAGAGGCAGAGGCAGAGACAGAGACAGAGACAGGGACAGGGACAGTGACAGAAACAGAGACAGAGACAAAGACAGAGACAGAGACAGAAACAGAGACAAAGACGGAGAGAAAGACAGACACAGAGACAGAGACAGAGACAGAGGCAAAGGCAGAGGCGGAGACAGAGACGGAGACGGAGACAGAGACACAGACAGAGACACAGACGGAGACGGAGACAAATACCGAGACAGAGACAGCGACAGAGACAGAGACAGAGACAGAAACAGAGACAGAGACAGAGACAGAGACAGAGACAGAGACAGAGACAGAGACAGAGACAGAGACAGAGACAGAGGCAGAGGCAGAGGCAGAGACGGAGACGGAGGCAGAGACAGAGACCAAGACGGCGACGGAGACAGAGACAGGGTCAGGGTCAGAGACAGAGACAGAGACAGAGACAGAGGCAGAGACAGAGACAGAGACAGAGACAGGAGCAGAGACGGGGGCAGAGGCAGAGGTTGAGACAGGAGCAGAGACAGGGGCAGAGGCAGAGGTTGAGACAGAGACAGAGACCAGTTCCGAGACCGGACCGAGACAGAGACGGAGGCCGAGACAGAGACAGAGGCAGAGACAGAGACAGAGACAGAGACAGAGACAGCGACAGAGACAGAGACAGAGACAAAGACAGAGACAGAGACAGAGACAGGGACAGGGTCAGAGACAGAGACAGAGACAGAGGCAGAGACAGAGACAGAGACACAGACAAAGACCGAGACAGGGACAGAGACAGAGACAGAGACAGAGACAGAGGCAGAGGCAGATGCAGAGACAGAGACAGAGACAGGGACAGAGACAGAGATAGAGACAGAGACAGAGACAGAGACAGAGACAGAGACAGAGACAGAGGCAGAGGCAGAGGCAGAGACAGAGACGGAGACAGAGGCAGAGACCGAGACGGAGACAGAGACGGAGACAAATACCGAGACAGAGACAGCGACAGAGACAGAGACAGAGACAGAGACAGAGACAGAGACAGAGACAGAGACAGAGACAGAGACAGAGACAGAGACAGAGACAGAGACAGAGGCAGAGACAGAGACAGAGACAGAGGCAGGGGCAGAGGCAGAGACAGAGACAGGGACAGAGACAGAGACAGAGACAGAGACAGGGACAGGGTCAGAGACAGAGACAGAGACAGAGACAGAGACAGAGACAGAGGCAGAGACAGAGACTAGGGACAGCGACAGAGACAACGACAGAGACAGATACAGAGACAGAGACAGGGGAAGAGACAGAAACCGAGACAGAGACAATGACAGAGACAGAGACGGAGACGGAGACAGAGACAGAGACAGAGGCGGAGACAGAGACAGAGACAGAGACAGAGACAGAGACAGAGACAGAGACAGAGGCAGAGACAGGGGCAGAGACAGAAACCGAGACAGAGACAATGACAGAGACAGAGACAGAGACAGACGCAGGGGCAGAGACAGAAACCGAGACAAAGACAGAGACAGAGACAGAGACGGAGACAGAGACAGAGACAGAGACAGAGGCAGAGGCAGCGGCAGAGGCGGAGACAGAGACAGAGACAGAGACAGAGACAGCGACAGAGGCAGAGGCAGCGGCAGAGACGGAGACGGAGATTGAGACAGAGACCAAGACGGAGACGGAGACAGAGACAGGCACGGGGTCAGAGACAGAGACAGAGACAGAGACAGAGGCAGAGGCAGAGACAGAGACAGAGACAGAGACAGAGATAGGGATAGAGACAGGGACAGAGACAGAGACAGAGACAGAGACAGCGACAGAGACAGAGGCAGAGACAGAGACAGAGGCAGAGGCAGAGGCAGAGACGGAGACGGAGACAGAGACAGAGACCAAGACGGAGACGGAGACAGAGACGGAGTCAGAGACAGAGACAGATACAGAGACAAAGACCGAGACAGAGGCAGAGACAGAGACAGAGACAGAGACAGAGACAGAGACAGAGACAGAGGCAGAGACAGGGGCAGAGACAGAAACCGAGACAAAGACAGAGACAGGGACAGAGACGGCGGCAGAGGCAGAGACGGAGACGGAGACAGAGACAGAGACAGAGACGGAGACAAAGACCGAGACGGAGACAGAGGCAGAGACCGAGACGGAGACAGAGACGGAGACAGAGACTGATACAGAGACAAAGACCGAGACAGACACAGAGACAGAGACAGAGACAGAGACAGAGACAGAGACAGAGACAGAGACAGAGACAGAGGCAGAGGCAGAGACGGAGACGGAGACAGAGACAGAGACCAAGACGGAGACAGAGACAGAGACCAAGACGGAGACGGAGACAGAGACGGAGTCAGAGACAGAGACAGATACAGAGACAAAGACCGAGACAGAGGCAGAGACAGAGACAGAGACAGAGACAGAGACAGAGGCAGAGGCAGAGACAGAGACAGAGACAGGGACAGGGACAGTGACAGAAACAGAGACGGAGACAAAGACAGAGACAGAGACAGAAACAGAGACAAAGACGGAGAGAAAGACAGACACAGAGACAGAGACAGAGACAGAGGCAAAGGCAGAGGCGGAGACAGAGACGGAGACGGAGACAGAGACACAGACAGAGACACAGACGGAGACGGAGACAAATACCGAGACAGAGACAGCGACAGAGACAGAGACAGAGACAGAAACAGAGACAGAGACAGAGACAGAGACAGAGACAGAGACAGAGACAGAGACAGAGACAGAGACAGAGACAGAGGCAGAGGCAGAGGCAGAGACGGAGACGGAGGCAGAGACAGAGACCAAGACGGCGACGGAGACAGAGACAGGGTCAGGGTCAGAGACAGAGACAGAGACAGAGACAGAGGCAGAGACAGAGACAGAGACAGAGACAGAGACAGGAGCAGAGACGGGGGCAGAGGCAGAGGTTGAGACAGGAGCAGAGACAGGGGCAGAGGCAGAGGTTGAGACAGAGACAGAGACCAGTTCCGAGACCGGACCGAGACAGAGACGGAGGCCGAGACAGAGACAGAGGCAGAGACAGAGACAGAGACAGAGACAGAGACAGCGACAGAGACAGAGACAGAGACAAAGACAGAGACAGAGACAGAGACAGGGACAGGGTCAGAGACAGAGACAGAGACAGAGGCAGAGACAGAGACAGAGACACAGACAAAGACCGAGACAGGGACAGAGACAGAGACAGAGACAGAGACAGAGGCAGAGGCAGATGCAGAGACAGAGACAGAGACAGGGACAGAGACAGAGATAGAGACAGAGACAGAGACAGAGACAGAGACAGAGACAGAGACAGAGGCAGAGGCAGAGGCAGAGACAGAGACGGAGACAGAGGCAGAGACCGAGACGGAGACAGAGACGGAGACAAATACCGAGACAGAGACAGCGACAGAGACAGAGACAGAGACAGAGACAGAGACAGAGACAGAGACAGAGACAGAGACAGAGACAGAGACAGAGACAGAGACAGAGACAGAGGCAGAGACAGAGACAGAGACAGAGGCAGGGGCAGAGGCAGAGACAGAGACAGGGACAGAGACAGAGACAGAGACAGAGACAGGGACAGGGTCAGAGACAGAGACAGAGACAGAGACAGAGACAGAGACAGAGGCAGAGACAGAGACTAGGGACAGCGACAGAGACAACGACAGAGACAGATACAGAGACAGAGACAGGGGAAGAGACAGAAACCGAGACAGAGACAATGACAGAGACAGAGACGGAGACGGAGACAGAGACAGAGACAGAGGCGGAGACAGAGACAGAGACAGAGACAGAGACAGAGACAGAGACAGAGACAGAGGCAGAGACAGGGGCAGAGACAGAAACCGAGACAGAGACAATGACAGAGACAGAGACAGAGACAGACGCAGGGGCAGAGACAGAAACCGAGACAAAGACAGAGACAGAGACAGAGACGGAGACAGAGACAGAGACAGAGACAGAGGCAGAGGCAGCGGCAGAGGCGGAGACAGAGACAGAGACAGAGACAGAGACAGCGACAGAGGCAGAGGCAGCGGCAGAGACGGAGACGGAGATTGAGACAGAGACCAAGACGGAGACGGAGACAGAGACAGGCACGGGGTCAGAGACAGAGACAGAGACAGAGACAGAGGCAGAGGCAGAGACAGAGACAGAGACAGAGACAGAGATAGGGATAGAGACAGGGACAGAGACAGAGACAGAGACAGAGACAGCGACAGAGACAGAGGCAGAGACAGAGACAGAGGCAGAGGCAGAGGCAGAGACGGAGACGGAGACAGAGACAGAGACCAAGACGGAGACGGAGACAGAGACGGAGTCAAGAACAGAGACAGATACAGAGACAAAGACCGAGACAGAGGCAGAGACAGAGACAGAGACAGAGACAGAGACAGAGACAGAGACAGAGGCAGAGACAGGGGCAGAGACAGAAACCGAGACAGAGACAATGACAGAGACAGAGACAGAGGCAAAGACAGAGACCGAGACAGCGACAGAGACAAAGACAGAGACAGATACAGAGCCAGAGGCAGAGACAGCGACAGAGACAGAGACAGAGACAGACACAGGGGCAGAGACAGAAACCGAGACAAAGACAGAGACAGAGACAGAGACGGAGACAGAGACAGAGACAGAGACAGAGGCAGAGGCAGCGGCAGAGGCGGAGACAGAGACAGAGACAGAGACAGAGACAGAGACAGAGGCAGAGACAGAGGCAGAGGCAGAGACAGAGACAGAGACAGAGACAGGGACAGGGACAGTGACAGAGACAGAGACAGAGACTGATACAGAGACAAAGACCGAGACAGACACAGAGACAGAGACAGAGACAGAGACAGAGACAGAGACAGAGACAGAGGCAGAGGCAGAGACGGAGACGGAGACAGAGACAGAGACCAAGACAGAGACGGAGACAGAGACGGAGTCAGAGACAGAGACAGATACAGAGACAGAGACACAGACAGAGACAAAGACCGAGACAGGGACAGAGACAGAGACAGAGGCAGAGGCAGATGCAGATGCAGATGCAGAGACAGAGACAGAGACAGGGACAGAGACAGAGAGAGAGACAGAGACAGAGACAGAGACACAGACAGAGGCAGAGGCAGAGGCAGAGACAGAGACGGAGACAGACACAGGGGCAGAGACAGAAACCGAGACAAAGACAGAGACAGGGACAGAGACGGCGGCAGAGGCAGAGACGGAGACGGAGACAGAGACAGAGACAGAGACGGAGACAAAGACCGAGACAAAGACAGAGTCAGTGACAGGGACAGAGACAGAGGCAGAGACAGAGACAGACACAGAGACAGAGTCAGAGACGGGGACAGGGACGGGGACAGGACAGGGACAAGGACAGCAAGAGGGACAGGGACAGGCAGCGGGTCAGAGACAGAGACAGAGGCAGAGGCAGAGGCAGATGCAGGGACAGAGACAGGGCCAAAGGCAGAGGCAGAGACGGAGACAGGAGCAGAGACAGGGGCAGAGGCAGAGGTTGAGACAGAGACAGAGACCAAGACCGAGACCGGACCGAGACAGAGACGGAGGCCGAGACAGAGACAGAGGCAGAGACAGAGGCAGAGACAGAGACAGCGACAGAGACAGAGACGGAGGCAGAGACAGAGACAGAGACAGAGACAGGGACAGGGACAGTGACAGAAACAGAGACAAAGACAGAGACAGAGACAGAGACAGAGACAGAGACAGAGATAGAGACAGAGACAGAGACAGAGGCAGAGGCAGAGGCAGAGACGGAGACGGAGGCAGAGACAGAGACCAAGACGGAGACGGAGACACAGACAGGGACAGGGTCAGAGACAGAGACAGAGACAGAGACAGAGGCAGAGACAGAGACAGAGACAGAGGCAGAGACAGAGACAGAGACAGAGACAGAGACAGAGTCAGGGGCAGAGTCAGGGGCAGAGACAGAGGCAGAGGCGGAGACGGAGACAGAGACAGAGACCAAGGTGGAGACGAAGACAGAGACACAGACAGAGACAGAGACAGAGACAGAGACAGAGACAGAGACAGAGACAGAGACAGAGACGGAGACGGAGACAGAGACAGAGACCAAGTCGGAGACGGAGACAGAGACACAGACAGAGACAGAGACAGAGACAGAGACAGAGACAGAGACAGAGACAGAGACAGAGACAGAGACAGAGACAGAGACAAACACAGAGACACAGACAGAGACAAAGACCGAGACAGGGAGAGAGACAGAGACAGAGGCAGAGGCAGATGCAGATACAGAGACAGAGACAGGGACAGAGACAGAGAGAGAGACAGAGACAGAGACAGAGACAGAGGCAGAGGCAGAGGCAGAGACAGAGACGGAGACAGAGACAGAGACCGAGACGGAGACAGAGACAGAGACAGAGATAGAGACGGAGGCAAAGACCGAGACAGAGACAGAGTCAGAGACAGGGACAGAGACAGAGACAGAGACAGAGACAGAGACGGAGACAGAGTCAGAGACAGGGACAGGGACAGGGACAGGACAGGGACAAGGACAGCAAGAGGGACAGGGACAGGGAGCGGGTCAGAGACAGAGACAGAGGCAGAGGCAGAGGCAGATGCAGGGACAGAGACAGGGCCAAAGGCAGAGGCAGAGACAGAGACAGGAGCAGAGACAGGGGCAGAGGCAGAGGTTGAGACAGAGACAGAGACCAAGACCGAGACCGGACCGAGACAGAGACGGAGGCCGAGACAGAGACAGAGGCAGAGACAGAGACAGAGACAGAGACAGCGAACGAGACAGAGACAGAGACAGAGACAGAGACAGAGACAGAGACAGAGACAGAGACAGAGACAGAGACAGAGACAGAGACAGAGACAGAGACAGAGACAGAGACAGGGACAGGAGCAGAGACAGGGGCAGAGGCAGAGGTTGAGACAGAGGCCAAGACCGAGACCGGACCGAGACAGAGACGGAGGCCGAGACAGAGACAGAGGCGGAGAGGGAGACGGAGACAGAGACAGCGACAGAGACAGAGACAGAGACAGAGACAGAGACAGAGACAGAGACAGAGACAGAGACAGTGGCAGGGGCAGAGACAGAAACCGAGACAGAGACAATGACAGAGACAGAGACGGAGGCCGAGACAGAGACAGAGACAGAGACAGAGACAGAGACAGAGACAGAGACAGAGACAGAGACAGAGACAGAGACAGAGACAGAGACAGAGACAGAGACAGAGACAGAGACAGGAGCAGAGACAGGGGCAGAGGCAGGGGCAGAGACAGAAACCGAGACAGAGACAATGACAGAGACAGAGACGGAGGCCGAGACAGAGACGGAGGCCGTGACAGAGACAGAGGCAGAGACAGAGACAGAGACAGAGACAGGGGCAGAGACAGGGCCAGAGGCAGAGGCAGAGGCAGAGGCAGAGTCAGAGACAGAGACAGGGACATAGACAGAGAGAGAGTCAGAGACAGAGACACAGACAGAGACAGCGACAGAGACAGAGACAGAGACAGAGACAGAGACAGAGACAGAGACAGAGACAGAGACAGAGACAGAGACAGAGACAGAGATAGAGACAGACACAGAGACAGAGACAGAGGCAGAGGCAGCGGCAGAGACGGAGACGGAGACAGAGACAGAGACCAAGACGGAGACGGAGACAGAGACAGGCACGGGGTCAGAGACAGAGACAGAGGCAGAGGCAGAGACAGAGACAGAGAAAGAGACAGAGACTGAGACAGAGACAGAGACAGGGATAGAGACAGGGACAGAGACAGAGACAGAGAGAGAGACAGAGACAGAGACAGAGACAGAGACAGAGGCAGCGGCAGAGACGGAGACGCAGACAGAGACAGAGACAGAGTCAGAGACAAAGACCGAGACAGAGGCAGAGACAGAGACAGAGGCAGTGACAGAGACAGAGGCAGAGGCAGAGACAGAGACAGAGACAGGGACAGGGACAGTGACAGAAACAGAGACAAAGACAGAGACAGAGACAGAAACAGAGACAAAGACGGAGACAATGACAGACACAGAGACAGAGACAGAGACAGAGACAGAGACAGAGACAGAGACGGAGACAGAGTCAGAGACGGGAACAGGGACAGGGACAGGACAGGGACAAGGACAGCAAGAGGGACAGGGAAAGGCAGCGGGTCAGGGACAGAGACAGAGGCAGAGGCAGAGGCAGATGCAGGGACAGAGACAGGGCCAAAGGCAGAGGCAGAGACAGAGACAGGAGCAGAGACAGGGGCAGAGGCAGAGGTTGAGACAGAGACAGAGACCAAGACCGAGACCGGACCGAGACAGAGACGGAGGCCGAGACAGAGACAGAGGCAGAGACAGAGACAGAGACAGAGACAGCGACCGAGACAGAGACAGAGACAGAGACAGAGACAGAGACAGAGACAGAGACAGAGACAGAGACAGAGACAGAGACAGAGACAGAGACAGAGACAGAGACAGAGACAGAGACAGAGACAGGAGCAGAGACAGGGGCAGAGGCAGAGGTTGAGACAGAGGCCAAGACCGAGACCGGACCGAGACAGAGACGGAGGCCGAGACAGAGACAGAGGCGGAGAGAGAGACGGAGACAGAGACAGCGACAGAGACAGAGACAGAGACAGAGACAGAGACAGAGACAGAGACAGAGACAGAGACAGAGACAGAGACAGAGACAGAGACAGAGACAGAGACAGAGGCAGGGGCAGAGACAGAAACCGAGACAGAGACAATGACAGAGACAGAGACGGAGGCCGAGACAGAGACGGAGGCCGAGACAGAGACAGAGACAGAGGCAGAGGCAGAGTCAGAGACAGAGACAGGGACAGCGCCAGAGACGGAGACGGAGACAGAGACAGAGACAGAGACAGAGACAGAGACGGAGGCAGAGGCAGAGACGGAGACGGAGACAGAGACACAGACAGAGAGAGAGACAGAGACAGAGGCAGAGGCAGAGACAGGGACAGGGACAGGGACAGGGCCAAAGGCAGAGGCAGAGACAGAGACAGGAGCAGAGACAGGGGCAGAGGCAGAGGTTGAGACAGAGACAGAGACCAAGACCGAGACCGGACAGAGACAGAGACGGAGGCCGAGACAAAGACAGAGGCAGAGACAGAGACAGAGACAGAGACAGAGACAGCGACAGAGACAGAGACAGAGACAGAGACAGACACAGAGACAGAGACAGAGGCAGAGGCAGCGGCAGAGACGGAGACGGAGACAGAGACAGAGACCAAGACGGAGACGGAGACAGAGACAGGCACGGGGTCAGAGACAGAGACAGAGGCAGAGGCAGAGACAGAGACAGAGACAGAGACAGAGACAGAGACTGAGACAGAGACAGAGACAGGGACAGAGACAGAGAGAGAGACAGAGACAGAGACAGAGACAGAGACAGAGGCAGCGGCAGAGACGGAGACGGAGACAGAGACAGAGACAGAGACAGATACAGGGACAGGGACAGGGACAGGGACAGGACAGGGACAAGGACAGCAAGAGGGACAGGGACAGGGACCGGGTCAGAGACAGAGACAGAGGCAGATGCAGAGGCAGATGTAGGGACAGAGACAGGGCCAAAGGCAGAGGCAGAGACAGAGACAGGAGCAGAGACAGGGGCAGAGGCAGAGGTTGAGACAGAGACAGAGACCAAGACCGAGACCGGACCGAGACCGAGACCGAGACAGAGACGGAGGCCGAGACAGAGACAGAGACAGAGACAGAGACAGAGACATAGACAGAGACAGAGACAGAGACAGAGACAGAGACAGAGACAGAGACAGAGACAGAGACAGACACAGACACAGATACTGAGACAGAGACAGAGACAGAGACAGAAACCGAGACAGAGACAATGACAGAGACAGAGACGGAGGCCGAGACAGAGACAGAGACAGAGGCAGAGGCAGAGGCAGAGACAGAGACAGAGACAGAGACAGAGACAGAGACAGAGACGGAGACGGAGACAGAGACAGAGACAGAGGCAGAGACAGAGACAGAGACAGAGACAGAGGCAGAGGCAGAGACTGAGTCAGAGACAGAGACAGAGAGAGAGACAGAGACAGGGACAGAGACAGAGACAGAGACAAAGACAGAGACAGAGACAGAGACAGATACGGAGACAAAGACCGAGACAGAGACAGAGTCAGAGACAGGGACAGAGACAGGGACAGAGACAGAGACAGAGACAGAGTCAGAGACGGGGACAGAGACAGAGACAGAGACAAAGACAGAGACAGAGACAGAGGCAGAGACAGGGACAGAGGCAGGGGCAGAGACAGAAACCGAGACAGAGACAATGACAGAGACAGAGACGGAGGCCGAGACAGAGACGGAGGCCGAGACAGAGACAGAGACAGAGAGAGCGACAGAGACAGAGACAGAGACAGAGACAGAGACAGAGACAGACACAGAGACAGAGGCAGAGACAGAGGCAGAGGCAGCGGCAGAGACGGAGACGGAGACAGAGACAGAGACAGAGACAGAGACAGGGACAGAGACAGAGAGAGAGACAGAGACAGAGACAGAGACAGAGACAGAGGCAGCGGCAGAGACGGAGACGGAGACAGAGACAGAGACAGAGACAGAGGCAGCGGCAGAGACGGAGACGGAGACAGAGACAGAGACAGAGACAGATACAGGGACAGGGACAGGGACAGGGACAGGACAGGGACAAGGACAGCAAGAGGGACAGGGACAGGGACCGGGTCAGAGACAGAGACAGAGGCAGATGCAGAGGCAGATGTAGGGACAGAGACAGGGCCAAAGGCAGAGGCAGAGACAGAGACAGGAGCAGAGGCAGGGGCAGAGGCAGAGGTTGAGACAGAGACAGAGACCAAGACCGAGACCGGACCGAGACCGAGACCGAGACAGAGACGGAGGCCGAGACAGAGACAGAGACAGAGACAGAGACAGAGACAGAGACATAGACAGAGACAGAGACAGAGACAGAGACAGAGACAGAGACAGAGACAGAGACAGAGACAGAGACAGAGACAGACACAGATACTGAGACAGAGACAGAGACAGAGACAGAAACCGAGACAGAGACAATGACAGAGACAGAGACGGAGGCCGAGAGAGAGACGGAGGCCGAGACAGAGACAGAGACAAAGGCAGAGGCAGAGGCAGAGACAGAGACAGGGACAGCGACAGAGACGGAGACAGAGATAGGGCCAAAGGCAGAGGCAGAGACAGAGACAGAGACAGAGACAGAGACAGAGACAGAGACAGAGACAGAGACAGAGACAGAGACAGAGACAGAGACAGAGACAGAGACAGAGACAGAGACAGAGACAGAGACAGAGGCAGAGGCAGAGACGGAGACAGAGACAGAGACAAAGACGGAGACAAAGACAGACACAGAGACAGAGACAGAGACAGAGGCAGAGGCAGATGCAGAGACAGAGACAGAGTCAGGGACAGGGACAGTGACAGAGACAGAGACAGAGACTGATACAGAGACAAAGACCGAGACAGAGACAGAGACAGAGACAGAGACAGAGACAGAGACAGAGACAGAGACAGAGACAGAGACAGAGACAGAGACAGAGACAGAGACAGAGGCAGAGGCAGAGACAGAGGCAGAGACGGAGACGGAGACAGAGACAGAGACCAAGTCGGAGACGGAGACAAAGACAGAGACAGATACAGAGACAGAGACAGAGACAGAGACAGAGACAGAGACAGAGACAGAGACAGAGACAGAGACAGAGACAGAGACAGAGACAGAGACAGAGACAGAGACAGAGACAGAGACAGAGACAGAGACAGAGACAGAGACAGAGACAGAGACAGAGACAGAGACAGAGACAGAGACAGAGACAGAGACAGAGACAGAGACAGAGACAGAGACAGAGACAGAGGCAGAGGCAGAGACAGAGGCAGAGACGGAGACGGAGACAGAGACAGAGACCAAGTCGGAGACGGAGACAAAGACAGAGACAGAGACAGAGACAGAGACAGAGGCAGCGGCAGAGACGGAGACGGAGACAGAGACAGAGACAGAGACAGAGGCAGCGGCAGAGACGGAGACGGAGACAGAGACAGAGACAGAGACAGATACAGGGACAGGGACAGGGACAGGGACAGGACAGGGACAAGGACAGCAAGAGGGACAGGGACAGGGACCGGGTCAGAGACAGAGACAGAGGCAGATGCAGAGGCAGATGTAGGGACAGAGACAGGGCCAAAGGCAGAGGCAGAGACAGAGACAGGAGCAGAGACAGGGGCAGAGGCAGAGGTTGAGACAGAGACAGAGACCAAGACCGAGACCGGACCGAGACCGAGACCGAGACAGAGACGGAGGCCGAGACAGAGACAGAGACAGAGACAGAGACAGAGACAGAGACATAGACAGAGACAGAGACAGAGACAGAGACAGTGACAGAGACAGAGACAGAGACAGAGACAGACACAGATACTGAGACAGAGACAGAGACAGAGACAGAAACCGAGACAGAGACAATGACAGAGACAGAGACGGAGGCCGAGAGAGAGACGGAGGCCGAGACAGAGACAGAGACAAAGGCAGAGGCAGAGGCAGAGACAGAGACAGGGACAGCGACAGAGACGGAGACAGAGATAGGGCCAAAGGCAGAGGCAGAGACAGAGACAGAGACAGAGACAGAGACAGAGACAGAGACAGAGACAGAGACAGAGACAGAGACAGAGACAGAGACAGAGACAGAGACAGAGACAGAGGCAGAGGCAGAGACGGAGACAGAGACAGAAGCAGAGACAAAGACGGAGACAAAGACAGACACAGAGACAGAGACAGAGACAGAGGCAGAGGCAGATGCAGAGACAGAGACAGAGTCAGGGACAGGGACAGTGACAGAGACAGAGACAGAGACTGATACAGAGACAAAGACCGAGACAGAGACAGAGACAGAGACAGAGACAGAGACAGAGACAGAGACAGAGACAGAGACAGAGACAGAGACAGAGACAGAGACAGAGGCAGAGGCAGAGACAGAGGCAGAGACGGAGACGGAGACAGAGACAGAGACCAAGTCGGAGACGGAGACAAAGACAGAGACAGATACAGAGACAGAGACAGAGACAGAGACAGAGACAGAGACAGAGACAGAGACAGAGACAGAGACAGAGACAGAGACAGAGACAGAGACAGAGACAGAGACAGAGACAGAGACAGAGACAGAGACAGAGACAGAGACAGAGACAGAGACAGAGACAGAGACAGAGACAGAGACAGAGACAGAGGCAGAGGCAGAGACAGAGGCAGAGACGGAGACGGAGACAGAGACAGAGACCAAGTCGGAGACGGAGACAAAGACAGAGACAGATACAGAGACAGAGACAGAGACAGAGACAGAGACAGAGACAGATACAGAGACAGAGACAGAGACAGAGACAGAGACAGAGACAGAGACAGAGACAGAGACAGAGACAGAGACAGAGACAGAGACAGAGACAGAGACAGAGACAGAGACAGAGACAGAGACAGAGACAGAGACAGAGACAGAGACAGAGACAGAGACAGAGACAGAGACAGAGACAGAGACAGAGACAGAGACAGAGACAGAGACAGAGGCAGAGACAGGGACAGGGACAGTGACAGAAACAGAGACAAAGACAGAGACAGACACAGAAACAGAGACAAAGACGGAGACAAAGACAGACACAGAGACAGAGACAGAGACAGAGGCAAAGGCAGAGGCGGAGACAGAGACGGAGACAGAGACAGAGACCGAGATGGAGACAGAGACAGGGATAGAGACAGAGACAGAGACGGAGACAAATACCGAGACAGAAACAGCGGCAGAGACAGAGACAGAGACAGAGACAGAGACAGAGGCAGAGGCAGGGACAGAGACAGAGACAGGGACAGGGACAGTGACAGAGACAGAGACAGAGACTGAGACAGAGACAGAGACAGAGACAGAGACAGAGACAGAGACAGAGACAGAGACAGAGACAGAGGAAGAGGCAGAGACAGAGGCAGAGACGGAGACGGAGACAGAGACAGAGACCAAGTCGGAGACGGAGACAGAGACACAGACAGAGACAGAGACAGAGACAGAGACAGAGACAGAGACAGAGACAGAGACAGAGACAAAGACCGAGACATGGACAGAGACAGAGACAGAGACAGAGGCAGATGCAGAGACAGAGACAGAAACAGGGACAGAGACAGAGAGAGAGACAGAGACAGAGACAGAGACAGAAACAGAGACAGAGACAGAGACAGAGACAGAGACAGAGACACAGACAGTGACAAAGACCGAGACAGGGACAGAGACAGAGACAGAGGCAGAGGCAGATGCAGATGCAGATGCAGAGACAGAGACAGAGACAGGGACAGAGACAGAGAGAGAGACAGAGACAGAGACACAGACAGAGGCAGAGGCAGAGGCAGAGACAGAGACAGAGACAGGGACAGAGACAGAGAGAGAGACAGAGACAGAGACACAGACAGAGGCAGAGGCAGAGGCAGAGACAGAGACGGAGACAGAGACAGAGACAGAGACAGGGACAGAGACAGAGACAGAGACAGAGACACAGACAGTGACAAAGACCGAGACAGGGACAGAGACAGAGACAGAGGCAGAGGCAGATGCAGATGCAGATGCAGAGACAGAGACAGAGACAGGGACAGAGACAGAGAGAGAGACAGAGACAGAGACACAGACAGAGGCAGAGGCAGAGGCAGAGACAGAGACGGAGACAGACACAGGGGCAGAGACAGAAACCGAGACAAAGACAGAGACAGGGACAGAGACGGAGGCAGAGGCAGAGACGGAGACGGAGACAGAGACAGAGACAGAGACAGGGACAGAGACAGAGAGAGAGACAGAGACAGAGACACAGACAGAGGCAGAGGCAGAGGCAGAGACAGAGACGGAGACAGACACAGGGGCAGAGACAGAAACCGAGACAAAGACAGAGACAGGGACAGAGACGGAGGCAGAGGCAGAGACGGAGACGGAGACAGAGACAGAGACATAGACGGAGACAAAGACCGAGACAGAGACAGAGTCAGTGACAGGGACAGAGACAGAGACAGAGACAGAGAGAGAGACAGAGACAGAGACAGAGTCAGAGACCGGGACAGGGACAGGGACAGGACAGGGACAAGGACAGCAAGAGGGACAGGGACAGGCAGCGGGTCAGAGACAGAGACAGAGGCAGAGGCAGAGGCAGATGCAGGGACAGAGACAGGGCCAAAGGCAGAGGCAGAGACAGAGACAGGAGCAGAGACAGGGGCAGAGGCAGAGGTTGAGACAGAGACAGAGACCAAGACCGAGACAGAGACGGAGGCAGAGACAGAGGCAGAGACAGAGACAGCGACAGAGACAGAGGCAGAGACAGAGACAGAGACAGAGACAGAGACAGAGGCAGAGGCAGAGACAGAGACAGAGACAGGGACAGGGACAGTGACAGAAACAGAGAGAAAGACAGAGACAGAGACAGAGACACAGACAGAGACAAAGACCGAGACAGGGACAGAGACAGAGACAGAGGCAGAGGCAGAGACAGAGACAGAGACAGAGACAGAGACAGAGACAGAGGCAGAGGCAGAGACAGAGGCAGAGACGGAGACGGAGACAGAGACAGAGACCAAGTCGGAGACGGAGACAGAGACACAGACAGAGACAGAGACAGAGACAGAGACAGAGACAGAGACAGAGACAGAGACAGAGACAGAGACAGAGACAGAGACAGAGACAGAGACAGAGACAGAGACAGAGACAGAGACAGAGACAGAGACAGAGACAGAGACAGAGACAGAGACAGAGACAGAGACAGAGACAGAGACAGGGACAGAGACAGAGACAGGGACAGAGACAGAGACAGGGACAGAGACAGAGACAGAGACAGAGACAGAGACAGAGACAGAGACAGAGACAGAGACAAAGACAGAGACACAGACAGAGACAAAGACCGAGACAGGGACAGAGACAGAGACAGAGGCAGAGGCAGATGCAGAGACAGAGACAGAGACAGGGACAGAGACAGAGAGAGAGACAGAGACAGAGACAGAGACAGAGGCAGAGGCAGAGGCAGAGACAGAGACGGAGACAGAGACAGAGACCGAGAAGGAGACAGAGACAGAGACAGAGACAGAGACGGAGGCAAAGACCGAGACAGAGACAGAGTCAGAGACAGGGACAGAGACAGAGACAGAGACAGAGGCAGAGGCAGAGGCAGAGACGGAGACGGAGACAGAGACAGAGACCAAGACGGAGACTGAGACAGAGACAGAGACAGAGACAGAGACAGATACAGAGACAAAGACCGAGACAGAGACAGAGACAGAGACAGAGACAGAGACAGAGACAGAGGCAGAGGCAGAGACAGAGACAGAGACAGGGACAGGGACAGTGACAGAGACAGAGACAGAGACTGATACAGAGACAAAGACCGAGACAGAGACAGAGACAGAGACAGAGACAGAGACAGAGACAGAGACGGAGACGGAGACAGAGACAGAGACCAAGTCGGAGGCGTAGACAGAGACACAGACAGAGACAGAGACAGACACAGAGACAGAGACAGAGACAGAGACAGAGACAGAGACAGAGACAGAGACAGAGACAGAGACAGAGACAGAGACAGAGACAGAGACAGAGACAGAGACAGAGACAGAGACAGAGACAGAGACAGAGACAGAGACAGAGACAGAGACAGAGACAGAGACAGAGACAGAGACAGAGACAGAGACAGAGACAGAGACAGAGACAGAGACAGAGACAGAGACAGAGACAGAGACAGAGACAGAGACAGAGACAGAGACAGAGACAGAGACAGAGACAGAGACAGAGACAGAGACAGAGACAGAGACCAAGACGGAGACGGAGACAGAGACGGAGTCAGAGACAGAGACGGATACAGAGACAAAGGCAGAGGCGGAGACAGAGACGGAGACAGAGACAGAGACCGAGATGGAGACAGAGACAGAGACAGAGACAGAGACAGAGACAGAGGCAAAGGCAGAGGCGGAGACAGAGACGGAGACAGAGACAGAGACCGAGATGGAGACAGGGACAGAGACAGAGACAGAGACAGAGACAGAGACGGAGACAAATACCGAGGCTGAAACAGCGACAGAGACAGAGACAGAGACAGAGACAGAGACAGAGACAGAGACAGAGGCAGAGGCAGAGGCAGAGACAGAGACAGAGTCAGGGACAGGGACAGTGACGGAGACAGAGACAGAGACTGATACAGAGACAAAGACCGAGACAGAGACAGAGACAGAGACAGAGACAGAGACAGAGACAGAGACAGAGACAGAGACAGAGACAGAGACAGAGACAGAGACAGAGACAGAGGAAGAGGCAGAGACAGAGGCAGAGACGGAGACGGAGACAGAGACAGAGACCAAGTCGGAGACGGAGACAGAGACACAGACAGAGACAGAGACAGAGACAGAGACAGAGACAGAGACAGAGACAGAGACAGAGACAAAGACCGAGACATGGACAGAGACAGAGACAGAGACAGAGGCAGATGCAGAGACAGAGACAGAAACAGGGACAGAGACAGAGAGAGAGACAGAGACAGAGACAGAGACAGAAACAGAGACAGAGACAGAGACAGAGACAGAGACAGAGACACAGACAGTGACAAAGACCGAGACAGGGACAGAGACAGAGACAGAGGCAGAGGCAGATGCAGATGCAGATGCAGAGACAGAGACAGAGACAGGGACAGAGACAGAGAGAGAGACAGAGACAGAGACACAGACAGAGGCAGAGGCAGAGGCAGAGACAGAGACAGAGACAGGGACAGA
>CAMAOD020000088.1:3805000-3807500 GCA_945859595.2 Megachile willughbiella | reverse complement strand
GAGACAGGGACAGAGACAGAGACAGAGACAGAGACAGAGACGGAGACAAATACCGAGGCTGAAACAGCGACAGAGACAGAGACAGAGACAGAGACAGAGACAGAGACAGAGACAGAGACAGAGACAGAGACAGAGACAGAGGCAGAGGCAGCGGCAGAGACGGAGACGGAGACAGAGACAGAGACCAAGACGGAGACGGAGACGGAGACAGAGACACGCACGGGGTCAGAGACAGAGACAGAGACAGAGACAGAGACAGAGGCAGAGGCAGAGACAGAGACAGAGACTGAGACAGAGACAGAGACAGGGATAGAGACAGGGACAGAGACAGAGAGAGAGAGAGACAGAGACAGAGACAGAGACAGAGACAGAGACAGAGACAGAGACAGACACAGGGGCAGAGACAGAAACCGAGACAAAGACAGTGACAGAAACAGAGACAAAGACAGAGACAGAGACAGAAACAGAGACAAAGACGGAGACAAAGACAGACACAGAGACAGAGACAGAGACAGAGGCAAAGGCAGAGGCGGAGACAGAGACGGAGACAGAGACAGAGACAGAGGCAGAGGCAGAGACAGAGACAGAGACAGAGACACAGACAGAGACAGAGACAGAGACAGAGACAGAGACAGAGACAGAGACAGAGACAGAGACAGAGACAGAGACAGAGACAGACACAGGGGCAGAGACAGAAACCGAGACAAAGACAGTGACAGAAACAGAGACAAAGACAGAGACAGAAACAGAGACAAAGACGGAGACAAAGACAGACACAGAGACAGAGACAGAGACAGAGGCAAAGGCAGAGGCGGAGACAGAGACGGAGACAGAGACAGAGACAGAGGCAGAGGCAGAGACAGAGACAGAGACAGAGACACAGACAGAGGCAGAGGCAGAGGCAGAGACAGAGACGGAGACAGAGACAGAGACAGAGACAGGGACAGAGACAGAGACAGAGACAGAGACACAGACAGTGACAAAGACCGAGACAGGGACAGAGACAGAGACAGAGGCAGAGGCAGATGCAGATGCAGATGCAGAGACAGAGACAGAGACAGGGACAGAGACAGAGAGAGAGACAGAGACAGAGACACAGACAGAGGCAGAGGCAGAGGCAGAGACAGAGACGGAGACAGACACAGGGGCAGAGACAGAAACCGAGACAAAGACAGAGACAGGGACAGAGACGGAGGCAGAGGCAGAGACGGAGACGGAGACAGAGACAGAGACATAGACGGAGACAAAGACCGAGACAGAGACAGAGTCAGTGACAGGGACAGAGACAGAGACAGAGACAGAGAGAGAGACAGAGACAGAGACAGAGTCAGAGACGGGGACAGGGACAGGGACAGGACAGGGACAAGGACAGCAAGAGGGACAGGGACAGGCAGCGGGTCAGAGACAGAGACAGAGGCAGAGGCAGAGGCAGATGCAGGGACAGAGACAGGGCCAAAGGCAGAGGCAGAGACAGAGACAGGAGCAGAGACAGGGGCAGAGGCAGAGGTTGAGACAGAGACAGAGACCAAGACCGAGACAGAGACGGAGGCAGAGACAGAGGCAGAGACAGAGACAGCGACAGAGTCAGAGGCAGAGACAGAGACAGAGACAGAGACAGAGACAGAGACAGAGGCAGAGGCAGAGACAGAGACAGAGACAGGGACAGGGACAGTGACAGAAACAGAGAGAAAGACAGGGACAGAGACAGAGACAGAGGCAGAGGCAGAGACAGAGACAGAGACAGAGACAGAGACAGAGACAGAGGCAGAGGCAGAGACAGAGGCAGAGACGGAGACGGAGACAGAGACAGAGACCAAGTCGGAGACGGAGACAGAGACACAGACAGAGACAGAGACAGAGACAGAGACAGAGACAGAGACAGAGACAGAGACAGAGACAGAGACAGAGACAGAGACAGAGACAGAGACAGAGACAGAGACAGAGACAGAGACAGAGACAGAGACAGGGACAGAGACAGAGACAGAGACAGAGACAGAGACAGAGACAGAGACAGAGACAAAGACAGAGACACAGACAGAGACAAAGACCGAGACAGGGACAGAGACAGAGACAGAGGCAGAGGCAGATGCAGAGACAGAGACAGAGACAGGGACAGAGACAGAGAGAGAGACAGAGACAGAGACAGAGACAGAGGCAGAGGCAGAGGCAGAGACAGAGACGGAGACAGAGACAGAGACCGAGAAGGAGACAGAGACAGAGACAGAGACAGAGACGGAGGCAAAGACCGAGACAGAGACAGAGTCAGAGACAGGGACAGAGACAGAGACAGAGACAGAGGCAGAGGCAGAGGCAGAGACGGAGACGGAGACAGAGACAGAGACCAAGACGGAGACTGAGACAGAGACAGAGACAGAGACAGAGACAGATCCAGAGACAAAGACCGAGACAGAGACAGAGACAGAGACAGAGACAGAGACAGAGGCAGAGGCAGAGACAGAGACAGAGACAGGGACAGGGACAGTGACAGAGACAGAGACAG
>CAMAOD020000088.1:3795000-3797500 GCA_945859595.2 Megachile willughbiella | reverse complement strand
AGACAAAGACCGAGACAGAGACAGAGACAGAGTCAGAGACAGAAACAGAGGCAGAGACAGAGACAGAGGCAGAGACAGAGACAGAGGCAGAGTCAGCGACGGGGACAGGGACAGAGACAGAGACAGAGACAGAGACAGAGACAGAGGCAGAGACGGAAACGGAGACAGAGACAGAGACCAAGACGGAGACGGAGACAGAGACACGCACGGGGTCAGAGACAGAGACAGAGACAGAGACAGAGGCAGAGGCAGAGACAGAGACAGAGACTGAGACAGAGACAGAGACAGGGATAGAGACAGGGACAGAGACAGAGAGAGAGAGACAGAGACAGAGACAGAGACAGAGACAGACACAGGGGCAGAGACAGAAACCGAGACAAAGACAGATACAGAGACAGAGATGGAGGCAGAGGCAGAGGCAGAGACAGAGACGGAGACAGAGACAGAGACCGAGACGGAGACAGAGACAGAGACAGAGACAGAGACGTAGACAAAGACCGAGACAGAGACAGAGTCAGTGACAGGGACAGAGACAGAAACAGAGACAGAGACAGAGTCAGAGACGGGGACAGGGACAGGGACAGGGACAGGACAGGGACAAGGACAGCAAGAGGGACAGGGACAGGCAGCGGGTCAGAGACAGAGACAGAGGCAGAGGCAGAGCAGATGCTGGGACAGAGACAGGGCCAAAGGCAGAGGCAGAGACAGAGACAGGAGCAGAGACAGGGGCAGAGGCAGAGGTTGAGACAGAGACAGTGACCAAGACCGAGACCGGATCGAGACAGAGACGGAGGCCGAGACAGAGACAGAGGCAGAGACAGAGGCACAGACAGAGACAGCGACAGAGACAGAGACAGAGACAGAGACAGAGGCAGGGACAGGGACAGTGACAGAGACAGAGACAGAGACTGATACAGAGACAAAGACCGAGACAGAGACAGAGACAGAGACAGATACAGAGACAGAGACAGGGACAGAGACAGAGACAGAGACAGAGACAGAGACAGAGGCAGAGGCAAAGGCAGAGGCGGAGACAGAGACGGAGACAGAGACAGAGACCGAGATGGAGACAGAGACAGAGACAGTGACGGAGACAAATACCGAGACAGAAACAGCGACAGAGACAGAGACAGAGACAGAGACAGAGACAGAGGCAGAGGCAGAGGCAGAGACAGAGACAGAGTCAGGGACAGGGACAGTGACAGAGACAGAGACAGAGACTGATACAGAGACAAAGACCGAGACAGAGACAGAGACAGAGACAGAGACAGAGACAGAGACAGAGACAGAGACAGAGACAGAGACAGAGACAGAGACAGAGACAGAGGCAGAGGCAGAGACGGAGACGGAGACAGAGACAGAGACCAAGACGGAGACGGAGACAGAGACGGAGTCAGAGACAGAGACAGATACAGAGACAAAGACCGAGACAGAGGCAGAGACAGAGACAGAGACAGAGACCGAGACAGAGACAGAGACAGGGACAGGGTCAGAGACAGAGACAGAGACAGAGACAGAGACAGAGACAAAGACCGAGACAGGGACAGAGACAGAGACAGAGACAGAGGCAGATGCAGAGACAGAGACAGAGACAGGGACAGGGACAGAGAGAGAGACAGAGACAGAGACAGAGACAGAGGCAGAGGCAGAGGCAGAGGCAGAGACAGAGACGGAGACAGAGGCAGAGACCGAGACGGAGACAGAGACAGAGACAGAGACAGAGACGGAGACAAAGACCGAGACAGAGACAGAGACAGAGTCAGAGACAGAAACAGAGGCAGAGACAGAGACAGAGGCAGAGTCAGCGACGGGGACAGGGACAGAGACAGAGACAGAGACAGAGACAGAGACAGAGGCAGAGGCAGCGGCAGAGACGGAGAGGGAGACAGAGACAGAGACCAAGACGGAGACGGAGACAGAGACACGCACGGGGTCAGAGACAGAGACAGAGACAGAGACAGAGGCAGAGGCAGAGACAGAGACAGAGACTGAGACAGAGACAGAGACAGGGATAGAGACAGGGACAGAGACAGAGAGAGAGAGACAGAGACAGAGACAGAGACAGAGACAGACACAGGGGCAGAGACAGAAACCGAGACAAAGACAGATACAGAGACAGAGATGGAGGCAGAGGCAGAGGCAGAGACAGGGACGGAGACAGAGACAGAGACCGAGACGGAGACAGAGACAGAGACAGAGACAGAGACGTAGACAAAGGCCGAGACAGAGACAGAGTTAGTGACAGGGACAGAGACAGAAACAGAGACAGAGACAGAGTCAGAGACGGGGACAGGGACAGGGACAGGGACAGGACAGGGACAAGGACAGCAAGAGGGACAGGGACAGGCAGCGGGTCAGAGACAGAGACAGAGGCAGAGGCAGAGCAGATGCTGGGACAGAGACAGGGCCAAAGGCAGAGGCAGAGACAGAGACAGGAGCAGAGACAGGGGCAGAGGCAGAGGTTGAGACAGAGACAGAGACCAAGACCGAGACCGGACCG
>CAMAOD020000088.1:3745000-3775000 GCA_945859595.2 Megachile willughbiella | reverse complement strand
CAGAGACAGAGACGGAGACAGAGACAGAGACAGGGACAGGGTCAGAGACAGAGACAGAGACAGAGACAGAGACAGAGACAAAGACCGAGACAGGGACAGAGACAGAGACAGAGACAGAGGCAGATGCAGAGACAGAGACAGAGACAGGGACAGAGACAGAGAGAGAGACAGAGACAGAGACAGAGACAGAGACAGAGACAGAGTCAGAGACAGAAACAGAGGCAGAGACAGAGACAGAGGCAGAGTCAGCGACGGGGACAGGGACAGAGACAGAGACAGAGACAGAGACAGATGCAGAGGCAGCGGCAGAGACGGAGACGGAGACAGAGACAGAGACCAAGACGGAGACGGAGGCAGAGACACGCACGGGGTCAGAGACAGAGACAGAGACAGAGACAGAGGCAGAGGCAGAGACAGAGACAGAGACTGAGACAGAGACAGAGACAGGGATTGAGACAGGGACAGAGACAGAGAGAGAGAGACAGAGACAGAGACAGAGACAGAGACAGAGACAGAGACAGAGACAGACACAGGGGCAGAGACAGAAACCGAGACAAAGACAGAGACAGAGACAGAGATGGAGGCAGAGGCAGAGGCAGAGACAGAGACGGAGACAGAGACAGAGACCGAGACGGAGACAGAGACAGAGACAGAGACAGAGACAGAGACGTAGACAAAGACCGAGACAGAGACAGAGTCAGTGACAGGGACAGAGACAGAAACAGAGACAGAGACAGAGTCAGAGACGGGGACAGGGACAGGGACAGGACAGGGACAAGGACAGCAAGAGGGACAGGGACAGGCAGCGGGTCAGAGACAGAGACAGAGGCAGAGGCAGAGCAGATGCTGGGACAGAGACAGGGCCAAAGGCAGAGGCAGAGACAGAGACAGGAGCAGAGACAGGGGCAGAGGCAGAGGTTGAGACAGAGACAGAGACCAAGACCGAGACCGGACCGAGACAGAGACGGAGGCCGAGACAGAGACAGAGGCACAGACAGAGACAGAGACAGAGACAGAGACAGAGACAGAGACACAGACAGAGACAAAGACCGAGACAGGGACAGAGACAGAGACAGAGGCAGAGGCAGATGCAGATGCAGAGACAGAGACAGAGACAGAGACACAGACAGAGACAAAGACCGAGACAGAGACAGAGTCAGAGACTGGGACAGGGACAGGGACAGGACAGGGACAAGGACAGCAAGAGGGACAGGGACAGGGAGCGGGTCAGAGACAGAGACAGAGGCAGAGGCAGAGGCAGATGCAGGGACAGAGACAGGGCCAAAGGCAGAGGCAGAGACAGAGACAGGAGCAGAGACAGGGGCAGAGGCAGAGGTTGAGACAGAGACAGAGACCAAGACCGAGACCGGACCGAGACAGAGACGGAGGCCGAGACAGAGGCAAAGGCAGAGGCGGAGACAGAGACGGAGACAGAGACAGAGACCGAGATGGAGACGGAGGCAGAGACACGCACGGGGTCAGAGACAGAGACAGAGACAGAGACAGAGGCAGAGGCAGAGACAGAGACAGAGACTGAGACAGAGACAGAGACAGGGATTGAGACAGTGACAGAGACAGAGAGAGAGAGACAGAGACAGAGACAGAGACAGAGACAGAGACAGACACAGGGGCAGAGACAGAAACCGAGACAAAGACAGAGACAGAGACAGAGATGGAGGCAGAGGCAGAGGCAGAGACAGAGACGGAGACAGAGACAGAGACCGAGACGGAGACAGAGACAGAGACAGAGACAGAGACGTAGACAAAGACCGAGACAGAGACAGAGTCAGTGACAGGGACAGAGACAGAAACAGAGACAGAGACAGAGTCAGAGACGGGGACAGGGACAGGGACAGGACAAGGACAAGGACAGCAAGAGGGACAGGGACAGGCAGCGGGTCAGAGACAGAGACAGAGGCAGAGGCAGAGCAGATGCTGGGACAGAGACAGGGCCAAAGGCAGAGGCAGAGACAGAGACAGGAGCAGAGACAGGGGCAGAGGCAGAGGTTGAGACAGAGACAGAGACCAAGACCGAGACCGGACCGAGACAGAGACGGAGGCCGAGACAGAGACAGAGGCAGAGACAGAGGCACAGACAGAGACAGCGACAGAGACAGAGACAGAGACAGAGGCAGGGACAGGGACAGTGACAGAGACAGAGACAGAGACTGATACAGAGACAAAGACCGAGACAGAGACAGAGACAGAGACAGAGACAGAGACAGAGACAGAGACAGAGACAGAGACAGAGACAGAGACAGAGACAGAGACAGAGACAGAGGCAAAGGCAGAGGCGGAGACAGAGACGGAGACAGAGACAGAGACCGAGATGGAGACAGAGACAGAGACAGAGACAGAGACAGTGACGGAGACAAATACCGAGACAGAAACAGCGACAGAGACAGAGACAGAGACAGAGACAGAGGCAGAGGCAGAGACAGAGACAAAGACCGAGACAGAGACAGAGACAGAGACAGAGACAGAGACACAGACAGAGACAAAGACCGAGACAGGGACAGAGACAGAGACAGAGGCAGAGGCAGATGCAGATGCAGAGACAGAGACAGAGACAGAGACACAGACAAAGACCGAGACAGGGACAGAGACAGAGACAGAGGCAGAGGCAGATGCAGATGCAGAGACAGAGACAGAGACAGGGACAGAGACAGAGAGAGAGACAGAGACAGAGACACAGACAGAGGCCGAGACAGATGCGGAGACAGAGACGGAGACAGAGACAGAGACCGAGGTGGAGACAGAGACAGAGACAGAGACAGAGACAGAGACAGAGACAGAGACAGAGACAGAGACAGAGACAGAGACAGAGACCGAGATGGAGACAGAGACAGAGACAGAGACAGAGACAGAGACGGAGACAAATACCGAGACAGAAACAGCGACAGAGACAGAGACAGACACAGAGACAGAGGCAGAGGCAGAGGCAGAGACAGAGACAGAGTCAGGGACAGGGACAGTGACAGAGACAGAGACAGAGACTGATACAGAGACAAAGGCCGAGACAGAGTCAGAGACACACACAGAGACAGAGACAGAGACAGAGACAGAGACAGAGACAGAGACAGAGACAGAGACAGAGACAGAGACAGAGACAGAGACAGAGACACAGACAGAGACAAAGACCGAGACAGGGACAGAGACAGAGGCAGAGGCAGAGGCAGATGCAGATGCAGATGCAGAGACAGAGACAGAGCCAGGGACAGAGACAGAGAGAGAGACAGAGACAGAGACAGAGACAGAGGCCAAGACAGAGGCGGAGACAGAGACGGAGACAGAGACAGAGACCGAGGTGGAGACAGAGACAGAGACAGAGACAGAGACATAGACGGAGACAAATACCGAGACAGAAACAGCGATAGAGACAGAGACAGGAACAGAGACAGAGACAGAGACAGAGACAGAGACAGAGACAGAGACAGAGACAGAGTCAGAGACAGGGACAGGGACAGGGACAGGGACAGGACAGGGACAAGGACAGCAAGAGGGACAGGGACAGGGAGCGGGTCAGAGACAGAGACAGAGGCAGAGGCAGATGCAGGGACAGAGACAGGGCCAAAGGCAGAGGCAGAGACAGAGACAGGAGCAGAGACAGGGGCAGAGGCAGAGGTTGAGACAGAGACAGAGACCAAGACCGAGACCGGACCGAGACAGAGACGCAGGCCGAGACAGAGACAGAGGCAGAGACAGGGACAGAGACAGAGACAGCGACCGAGACAGAGACAGAGACAGAGACAGAGACAGAGACAGAGACAGAGACAGAGACAGAGACAGAGACAGAGACAGAGACAGGGACAGGGACACAGACAGAGACAGAGAGAGAGACAGAGACAGAGACAGAGACAGAGACAGAGACAAAGACCGAGGCAGGGACAGAGACAGAGACAGAGACAGAGGCAGATGCAGAGACAGAGACAGGGACAGAGACAGAGAGAGAGACAGAAACAGAGACAGAGACAGAGGCAGAGGCAGAGACAGAGACAGAGACAGAGACAGAGTCAGAGACGGGGACAGGGACAGGGACAGGACAGGGACAAGGACAGCAAGAGGGACAGGGACAGGCAGCGGGTCAGAGACAGAGACAGAGGCAGAGGCAGAGGCAGATGCAGGGACAGAGACAGGGCCAAAGGCAGAGGCAGAGACAGAGACAGGAGCAGAGACAGGGGCAGAGGCAGAGGTTGAGACAGAGACAGAGACAAGACCGAGACCGGACCGAGACAGAGACGGAGGCCGAGACAGAGACAGAGGCAGAGACAGAGGCAGAGACAGAGACAGCGACAGAGACAGAGGCAGAGACAGAGACAGGGACAAAGACGGAGACAGAGACAGAGATCAAGACGGAGACGGAGACAGAGACGGAGTCAGAGACAGAGACAGATACAGAGACAAAGACCGAGACAGAGGCACCGACAGAGACAGAGACAGAGACAGAGGCAGAGGCAGAGACAGAGACAGAGACAGGGACAGGGACAGGGACAGTGACAGAAACAGAGACAAAGACAGAGACAGAGACAGAAACAGAGACAAAGACGGAGACAAAGACAGACACAGAGACAGAGACAGAGACAGAGGCAAAGACAGAGGCAAAGGCAGAGGCGGAGACAGAGACGGAGACAGAGACACAGACCGAGATGGAGACAGAGACAGAGACAGAGACAGAGACGGAGACAAATACCGAGACAGAAACAGCGACAGAGACAGAGACAGAGACAGAGACAGAGACAGAGGCAGAGGCAGAGGCAGAGACAGAGACAGAGACAGAGACAGAGACAGAGACAGAGACAGAGACAGAGACAGAGACAGAGACAGAGACAGACACAGAGACAGAGACACAGACAGAGGCAGAGGCAGAGGCAGAGACAGAGACGGAGACAGACACAGGGGCAGAGACAGAAACCGAGACAAGGGCAGAGACAGGGACAGAGACGGAGGCAGAGGCAGAGACGGAGACGGAGACAGAGACAGAGACAGAGACGGAGACGGAGACAGAGACAGAGACCAAGTCGGAGGCGGAGACAGAGACACAGACAGAGACAGAGACAGAGACAGACACAGAGACAGAGACAGAGACAGAGACAGAGACAGAGACAGAGACAGAGACAGAGACAGAGACAGAGACAGAGACAGAGACAGAGACAGAGACAGGGACAGAGACAGAGACAGAGACAAAGACAGAGACAGAGACAAAGACAGAGACACAGAGAGAGACAAAGACCGAGACAGGGACAGAGACAGAGACAGAGGCAGAGGCAGATGCAGAGACAGAGACAGAGACAGGGACAGAGACAGAGAGAGAGACAGAGACAGAGACAGAGACAGAGGCAGAGGCAGAGACAGAGACAGAGACGGAGACAGAGACAGAGACCGAGACGGAGACAGAGACAGAGACAGAGACAGAGACGGAGGCAACGACCGAGACAGAGACAGAGTCAGAGACAGGGACAGAGACAGAGACAGAGACAGAGACAGAGACAGAGACAGAGACAGAGACAGGGACAGGGTCAGAGACAGAGACAGAGACAGAGACAGAGACAGAGACAAAGACCGAGACAGGGACAGAGACAGAGACAGAGACAGAGGCAGATGCAGAGACAGAGACAGAGACAGGGACAGAGACAGAGAGAGAGACATAGACAGAGACAGAGACAGAGGCAGAGGCAGAGGCAGAGGAAGAGACAGAGACAGAGACAGAGGCAGAGACCGAGACGGAGACAGAGACAGAGACAGAGACAGAGACAGAGACAGAGACGGAGACAAAGACCGAGACAGAGACAGAGACAGAGTCAGAGACAGAAACAGAGGCAGAGACAGAGACAGAGGCAGAGTCAGAGACGGGGACAGGGACAGAGACAGAGACAGAGACAGAGACAGAGACAGAGGCAGAGGCAGCGGCAGAGACGGAGACGGAGACAGAGACAGAGACCAAGACGGAGAGGGAGACAGAGACACGCACGGGGTCAGAGACAGAGACAGAGACAGAGACAGAGGCAGAGGCAGAGACAGAGACAGAGACTGAGACAGAGACAGAGACAGGGATAGAGACAGGGACAGAGACAGAGAGAGAGAGACAGAGACAGAGACAGAGACAGAGACAGAGACAGACACAGGGGCAGAGACAGAAACCGAGACAAAGACAGAGACAGAGACAGAGATGGAGGCAGAGGCAGAGGCAGAGACAGAGACGGAGACAGAGACAGAGACAGCGACCGAGACGGAGACAGAGACAGAGACAGAGACAGAGACGTAGACAAAGACCGAGACAGAGACAGAGTCAGTGACAGGGACAGAGACACAAACAGAGACAGAGACAGAGTCAGAGACGGGGACAGGGACAGGGACAGGACCGGGACAAGGACAGCAAGAGGGACAGGGACAGGCAGCGGGTCAGAGACAGAGACAGAGGCAGAGGCAGAGCAGATGCTGGGACAGAGACAGGGCCAAAGGCAGAGGCAGAGACAGAGACAGGAGCAGAGACAGGGGCAGAGGCAGAGGTTGAGACAGAGACAGAGACCAAGACCGAGACCGGACCGAGACAGAGACGGAGGCCGAGACAGAGACAGAGGCAGAGACAGAGGCACAGACAGAGACAGCGACAGAGACAGAGACAGAGACAGAGACAGAGGCAGGGACAGGGACAGTGACAGAGACAGAGACAGAGACTGATACAGAGACAAAGACCGAGACAGAGACAGAGACAGAGACAGAGACAGAGGCAGAGACAGAGACAGAGACAGAGACAGAGACAGAGACAGAGACAGGGACAAATACCGAGACAGAAACAGCGACAGAGACAGAGACAGATACAGAGACAAAGACCGAGACAGAGGCAGAGACAGAGACAGAGACAGAGAGAGAGGCAGAGGCAGAGACGGAGACGGAGACAGAGACAGAGACCAAGACGGAGACAGCGTCAGAGGCAGAGACGGAGACGGAGACAGAGACAGAGACCAAGACGGAGACGGAGACAGAGACGGAGTCAGAGACAGAGACAGATACAGAGACAAAGACCGGGACAGAGGCAGAGACAGAGACAGAGACAGAGACAGAGACAGAGGCAGAGGCAGAGACAGAGACAGAGACAGGGACAGGGACAGTGACAGAAACAGAGACAAAGACAGAGACAGAGACAGAAACAGAGACAAAGACGGAGACAAAGACAGACACAGAGACAGAGACAGAGACAGAGGCAAAGACAGAGGCAAAGGCAGAGGCGGAGACAGAGACGGAGACAGAGACAGAGACGGGGACAGGGACAGGGACAGGACCGGGACAAGGACAGCAAGAGGGACAGGGACAGGCAGCGGGTCAGAGACAGAGACAGAGGCAGAGGCAGAGCAGATGCTGGGACAGAGACAGGGCCAAAGGCAGAGGCAGAGACAGAGACAGGAGCAGAGACAGGGGCAGAGGCAGAGGTTGAGACAGAGACAGAGACCAAGACCGAGACCGGACCGAGACAGAGACGGAGGCCGAGACAGAGACAGAGGCAGAGACAGAGGCACAGACAGAGACAGCGACAGAGACAGAGACAGAGACAGAGACAGAGGCAGGGACAGGGACAGTGACAGAGACAGAGACGGAGACTGATACAGAGACAAAGACCGAGACAGAGACAGAGACAGAGACAGAGACAGAGGCAGAGACAGAGACAGAGACAGAGACAGAGACAGAGACAGAGACAGAGACAAATACCGAGACAGAAACAGCGACAGAGACAGAGACAGATACAGAGACAAAGACCGAGACAGAGGCAGAGACAGAGACAGAGACAGAGAGAGAGGCAGAGGCAGAGACGGAGACGGAGACAGAGACAGAGACCAAGACGGAGACAGCGTCAGAGGCAGAGACGGAGACGGAGACAGAGACAGAGACCAAGACGGAGACGGAGACAGAGACGGAGTCAGAGACAGAGACAGATACAGAGACAAAGACCGAGACAGAGGCAGAGACAGAGACAGAGACAGAGACAGAGACAGAGGCAGAGGCAGAGACAGAGACAGAGACAGGGACAGAGGCAGGGACAGGGACAGTGACAGAGACAGAGACGGAGTGATACAGAGACAAAGACCGAGACAGAGACAGAGACAGAGACAGAGACAGAGGCAGAGACAGAGACAGAGACAGAGACAGAGACAGAGACAGAGACAGAGACAAATACCGAGACAGAAACAGCGACAGAGACAGAGACAGATACAGAGACAAAGACCGAGACAGAGGCAGAGACAGAGACAGAGACAGAGAGAGAGGCAGAGGCAGAGACGGAGACGGAGACAGAGACAGAGACCAAGACGGAGACAGCGTCAGAGGCAGAGACGGAGACGGAGACAGAGACAGAGACCAAGACGGAGACGGAGACAGAGACGGAGTCAGAGACAGAGACAGATACAGAGACAAAGACCGAGACAGAGGCAGAGACAGAGACAGAGACAGAGACAGAGACAGAGGCAGAGGCAGAGACAGAGACAGAGACAGGGACAGGGACAGTGACAGAAACAGAGACAAAGACAGAGACAGAGACAGAAACAGAGACAAAGACGGAGACAAAGACAGACACAGAGACAGAGACAGAGACAGAGGCAAAGACAGAGGCAAAGGCAGAGGCGGAGACAGAGACGGAGACAGAGACAGAGACCGAGATGGAGACAGAGACAGAGACAGAGACAGAGACGGAGACAAATACCGAGACAGAAACAGCGACAGAGACAAAGACAGAGACAGAGACAGAGGCAGAGGCAGAGGCAGAGACAGAGACAGAGTCAGGGACAGGGACAGTGACAGAGACAGAGACAGAGACAGAGACAGAGACAGAGACAGAGACAGAGACAGAGGCAGAGGCAGAGACAGAGGCAGAGACGGAGACGGAGACAGAGACAGAGACCAAGTCGGAGACGGAGACAAAGACAGAGACAGAGACAGAGACAGAGACAGAGACAGAGACAGAGACAGAGACAGAGACAGAGACAGAGACAGAGACAGAAACCGAGACAAAGACAGAGACAGGGACAGAGACGGAGGCAGAGGCAGAGATGGAGACGGAGACAGAGACAGAGACAGAGACGGAGACAAAGACCGAGACAGAGACAGAGACAGAGACGGAGACGGAGACAGAGACAGAGACCAAGTCGGAGGCGGAGACAGAGACACAGACAGATACAGAGACAGACACAGAGACAGAGACAGAGACAGAGACAGAGACAGAGACAGAGACAGAGACAGAGACAGAGACAGAGACAGAGACAGAGACAGAGACAGAGACAAAGACCGAGACAGAGACAGAGACAGAGACAGAGACAGAGAGAGAGGCAGAGGCAGAGACGGAGACGGAGACAGAGACAGAGACCAAGACGGAGACAGCGTCAGAGGCAGAGACGGAGACGGAGACAGAGACAGAGACCAAGACGGAGACGGAGACAAGACGGAGTCAGAGACAGAGACAGATACAGAGACAAAGACCGAGACAGAGGCAGAGACAGAGACAGAGACAGAGACAGAGACAGAGGCAGAGGCAGAGACAGAGACAGAGACAGGGACAGGGACAGTGACAGAAACAGAGACAAAGACAGAGACAGAGACAGAAACAGAGACAAAGACGGAGACAAAGACAGACACAGAGACAGAGACAGAGACAGAGGCAAAGACAGAGGCAAAGGCAGAGGCGGAGACAGAGACGGAGACAGAGACAGAGACCGAGATGGAGACAGAGACAGAGACAGAGACAGAGACGGAGACAAATACCGAGACAGAAACAGCGACAGAGACAGAGACAGAGACAGAGGCAGAGGCAGAGGCAGAGACAGAGACAGAGACAGAGTCAGGGACAGGGACAGTGACAGAGACAGAGACAGAGACTGATACAGAGACAAAGACCGAGACAGAGACAGAGACAGAGACAGAGACAGAGACAGAGACAGAGACAGAGACAGAGACAGAGACAGAGACAGAGACAGAGACAGAGACAGAGACAGAGGCAGAGGCAGAGACAGAGGCAGAGACGGAGACGGAGACAGAGACAGAGACCAAGTCGGAGACGGAGACAAAGACAGAGACAGAGACAGAGACAGAGACAGAGACAGAGACAGAGACAGAGACAGAGACAGAGACAGAGACAGAGACAGAGACAGAGACAGAGACAGAGACAGAGACAGAGACAGAGACAGAGACAGAGACAGAGACAGAGACAGAGACAGAGACAGAGACAGAGACAGAGACAGAGACAGAGACAGAGACAGAGACAGAGACAGAGACAGAGACAGAGACAGAGGCAGAGACAGAGACAGAGACAGAGACAGAGACAGAGACAGAGACAGAGACAAATACCGAGACAGAAACAGCGACAGAGACAGAGACAGATACAGAGACAAAGACCGAGACAGAGTCAGAGACAGAGACAGAGACAGAGACAGAGACAGAGACAGAGACAGAGACAAAGACAGAGACACAGACAGAGACAAAGACCGAGACAGGGACGGAGACAGAGACAGAGGCAGAGGCAGATGCAGAGACAGAGACAGAGACAGGGACAGAGACAGAGAGAGACACAGAGACAGAGACAGAGACAGAGGCAAAAACAGAGGCAGAGACAGAGACGGAGACAGAGACGGAGACAGAGACAGAGACCGAGATGGAGACAGAGACAGAGACAGAGACAGAGACGGAGACAAATACCGAGACAGAAACAGCGACAGAGACAGAGACAGAGACAGAGACAGAGGCAGAGGCAGAGACGGAGACGGAGACAGAGACAGAGACCAAGACGGAGACGGAGACAGAGACGGTGTCAGAGACAGAGACAGATACAGAGACAAAGACCGACACAGAGGCAGAGACAGAGACAGAGACAGAGACAGAGACAGAGGCAGAGGCAGAGACAGAGACAGAGACAGGGACAGGGACAGTGACAGAAACAGAGACAAAGACAGAGACAGCGACAGAAACAGAGACAAAGACGGAGACAAAGACAGACACAGAGACAGAGACAGAGACAGAGGCAAAGACAGAGGCAAAGGCAGAGGCGGAGACAGAGACGGAGACAGAGACCGAGAAGGAGACAGAGACAGAGACAGAGATAGAGACGGAGACAAATACCGAGACAGAAACAGCGACAGAGACAGAGACAGAGACAGAGACAGAGACAGAGGCAGAGGCAGAGGCAGAGACAGAGACAGAGTCAGGGACAGGGACAGTGACAGAGACAGAGACAGAGACTGATACAGAGACAAAGACCGAGACAGAGACAGAGACAGAGACAGAGACAGAGACAGAGACAGAGACAGAGACAGAGACAGAGACCGAGACCGGACCGAGACAGAGACGGAGGCCGAGACAGAGACAGAGGCAGAGACAGGGACAGAGACAGAGACAGCGACCGAGACAGAGACAGAGACAGAGACAGAGACAGAGACAGAGACAGAGACAGAGACAGAGACAGAGACAGAGACAGAGACAGAGACAGGGACAGGGACAGAGACAGAGACAGAGACAGAGACAGAGACAGAGACAAAGACCGAGGCAGGGACAGAGACAGAGACAGAGACAGAGGCAGATGCAGAGACAGAGACAGGGACAGAGACAGAGAGAGAGACAGAGACAGAGACAGAGGCAGAGGCAGAGGCAGAGACAGAGACGGAGACAGAGGCAGAGACCGAGACGGAGACAGAGACAGAGACAGAGACAGAGACGGAGACAAAGACCGAGACAGAGATAGAGACAGAGTCAGAGACAGAGACAGAGGCAGAGACAGAGGCAGAGACAGAGTCAGAGACGGGGACAGGGACAGAGACAGAGACAGAGACAGAGACAGAGACAGAGGCAGAGGCAGCGGCAGAGACGGAGACGGAGACAGAGACAGAGACCAAGACGGAGACGGAGACAGAGACACGCACGGGGTCAGAGACAGAGACAGAGACAGAGACAGAGGCAGAGGCAGAGACAGAGACAGAGACTGAGACAGAGACAGAGACGGGGATAGAGACAGGGATAGAGACAGGGACAGAGAGAGAGAGAGAGAGACAGAGACAGAGACAGAGACAGAGACAGAGACAGAGACAGAGACAGAGACAGAGACAGAGACAGAGACAGAGACAGAGACAGAGTCAGAGGCAGAGACGGAGACGGAGACAGAGACAGAGACCAAGACGGAGACGGAGACAGAGACGGAGTCAGAGACAGAGACAGATACAGAGACAAAGACCGAGACAGAGGCAGAGACAGAGACAGAGACAGAGACAGAGACAGAGACAGAGGCAGAGGCAGAGACAGAGACAGAGACAGAGACAGAGGCAGAGGCAGAGACAGAGACAGAGACAGGGACAGGGACAGTGACAGAGACAGAGACAGAGACTGATACAGAGACAAAGACCGAGACAGAGACAGAGACGGAGACAGAGACAGAGACAGAGACAGAGGCAGAGGCAGAGACGGAGACGGAGACAGAGACAGAGACCAAGACGGAGACGGAGACAGGGACGGAGTCAGAGACAGAGACAGATACAGAGACAAAGACCGAGACAGAGGCAGAGACAGAGGCAGAGACAGAGACCGAGACAGAGGCAGAGGCAGAGACAGAGACAGAGACAGAGACACAGACAGAGACAGAGACAGAGACAGAGACAGGGACAGAGACAGAGACAGAGACAGAGACAGAAACCGAGACAAAGACAGAGACAGGGACAGAGACGGAGGCAGAGGCAGAGACGGAGACGGAGACAGAGACAAAGACAGAGACGGAGACAAAGACCGAGACAGAGACAGAGTCAGTGACAGGGACAGAGACAGAGACAGAGACAGAGACAGAGACAGAGACAGAGACAGAGTCAGAGACGGGGACAGGGACAGGGACAGGACAGGGACAAGGACAGCAAGAGGGACAGGGACAGGCAGCGGGTCAGAGACAGAAACAGAGGCAGAGGCAGAGGCAGATGCAGGGACAGAGACAGGGCCAAAGGCAGAGGCAGAGACAGAGACAGGAGCAGAGACAGGGGCAGAGGCAGAGGTTGAGACAGAGACAGAGACCAAGACCGAGACCGGACCGAGACAGAGACGGAGGCCGAGACAGAGACAGAGGCAGAGACAGAGGCAGAGACAGAGACAGCGACAGAGACAGAGGCAGAGACAGAGACAGAGACAGAGACAGAGACAGAGGCAGAGGCAGAGACAGAGACAGAGACAGGGACAGGGACAGTGACAGAAACAGAGACAAAGACAGAGACAGAGACAGATACAGAGACAAAGACGGAGACAAAGACAGACATAGAGACAGAGACAGAGACAGAGGCAAAGGCAGAGGCAGAGACAGAGACAGAGACAAAGACCGAGACAGGGACAGAGACAGAGACAGAGACAGAGGCAGATGCAGAGACAGAGACAGAGACAGGGACAGAGACAGAGAGAGAGACATAGACAGAGACAGAGACAGAGGCAGAGGCAGAGGCAGAGGAAGAGACAGAGACAGAGACAGAGGCAGAGACCGAGACGGAGACAGAGACAGAGACAGAGACAGAGACAGAGACAGAGACGGAGACAAAGACCGAGACAGAGACAGAGACAGAGTCAGAGACAGAAACAGAGGCAGAGACAGAGACAGAGGCAGAGTCAGAGACGGGGACAGGGACAGAGACAGAGACAGAGACAGAGACAGAGACAGAGGCAGAGGCAGCGGCAGAGACGGAGACGGAGACAGAGACAGAGACCAAGACGGAGAGGGAGACAGAGACACGCACGGGGTCAGAGACAGAGACAGAGACAGAGACAGAGGCAGAGGCAGAGACAGAGACAGAGACTGAGACAGAGACAGAGACAGGGATAGAGACAGGGACAGAGACAGAGAGAGAGAGACAGAGACAGAGACAGAGACAGAGACAGAGACAGACACAGGGGCAGAGACAGAAACCGAGACAAAGACAGAGACAGAGACAGAGATGGAGGCAGAGGCAGAGGCAGAGACAGAGACGGAGACAGAGACAGAGACAGCGACCGAGACGGAGACAGAGACAGAGACAGAGACAGAGACGTAGACAAAGACCGAGACAGAGACAGAGTCAGTGACAGGTACAGAGACACAAACAGAGACAGAGACAGAGTCAGAGACCGGGACAGGGACAGGGACAGGACCGGGACAAGGACAGCAAGAGGGACAGGGACAGGCAGCGGGTCAGAGACAGAGACAGAGGCAGAGGCAGAGCAGATGCTGGGACAGAGACAGGGCCAAAGGCAGAGGCAGAGACAGAGACAGGAGCAGAGACAGGGGCAGAGGCAGAGGTTGAGACAGAGACAGAGACCAAGACCGAGACCGGACCGAGACAGAGACGGAGGCCGAGACAGAGACAGAGGCAGAGACAGAGGCACAGACAGAGACAGCGACAGAGACAGAGACAGAGACAGAGACAGAGGCAGGGACAGGGACAGTGACAGAGACAGAGACAGAGACAGAGGCAAAGACAGAGGCAAAGGCAGAGGCGGAGACAGAGACGGAGACAGAGACAGAGACGGGGACAGGGACAGGGACAGGACCGGGACAAGGACAGCAAGAGGGACAGGGACAGGCAGCGGGTCAGAGACAGAGACAGAGGCAGAGGCAGAGCAGATGCTGGGACAGAGACAGGGCCAAAGGCAGAGGCAGAGACAGAGACAGGAGCAGAGACAGGGGCAGAGGCAGAGGTTGAGACAGAGACAGAGACCAAGACCGAGACCGGACCGAGACAGAGACGGAGGCAGAGACAGAGGCACAGACAGAGACAGCGACAGAGACAGAGACAGAGACAGAGACAGAGGCAGGGACAGGGACAGTGACAGAGACAGAGACGGAGACTGATACAGAGACAAAGACCGAGACAGAGACAGAGACAGAGACAGAGACAGAGGCAGAGACAGGGACAGAGACAGAGACAGAGACAGAGACAGAGACAGAGACAAATACCGAGACAGAAACAGCGACAGAGACAGAGACAGATACAGAGACAAAGACCGAGACAGAGGCAGAGACAGAGACAGAGACAGAGAGAGAGGCAGAGGCAGAGACGGAGACGGAGACAGAGACAGAGACCAAGACGGAGACAGCGTCAGAGGCAGAGACGGAGACGGAGACAGAGACAGAGACCAAGACGGAGACGGAGACAGAGACGGAGTCAGAGACAGAGACAGATACAGAGACAAAGACCGAGACAGAGGCAGAGACAGAGACAGAGACAGAGACAGAGACAGAGGCAGAGGCAGAGACAGAGACAGAGACAGGGACAGAGGCAGGGACAGGGACAGTGACAGAGACAGAGACGGAGTGATACAGAGACAAAGACCGAGACAGAGACAGAGACAGAGACAGAGACAGAGGCAGAGACAGAGACAGAGACAGAGACAGAGACAGAGACAGAGACAGAGACAGAGACAAATACCGAGACAGAAACAGCGACAGAGACAGAGACAGATACAGAGACAAAGACCGAGACAGAGGCAGAGACAGAGACAGAGACAGAGACAGAGACAGAGGCAGAGACGGAGACAGAGACAGAGACAGGGACAGGGACAGTGACAGAAACAGAGACAAAGACAGAGACAGAGACAGAAACAGAGACAAAGACGGAGACAAAGACAGACACAGAGACAGAGACAGAGACAGAGGCAAAGACAGAGGCAAAGGCAGAGGCGGAGACAGAGACGGAGACAGAGACAGAGACCGAGATGGAGACAGAGACAGAGACAGAGACAGAGACGGAGACAAATACCGAGACAGAAACAGCGACAGAGACAAAGACAGAGACAGAGACAGAGGCAGAGGCAGAGGCAGAGACAGAGACAGAGTCAGGGACAGGGACAGTGACAGAGACAGAGACAGAGACTGATACAGAGACAAAGACCGAGACAGAGACAGAGACAGAGACAGAGACAGAGACAGAGACAGAGACAGAGACAGAGACAGAGACAGAGACAGAGACAGAGACAGAGACAGAGGCAGAGGCAGAGACAGAGGCAGAGACGGAGACGGAGACAGAGACAGAGACCAAGTCGGAGACGGAGACAAAGACAGAGACAGAGACAGAGACAGAGACAGAGACAGAGACAGAGACAGAGACAGAGACAGAGACAGAGACAGAGACAGAGACAGAGACAGAAACCGAGACAAAGACAGAGACAGGGACAGAGACGGAGGCAGAGGCAGAGACGGAGACGGAGACAGAGACAGAGACAGAGACGGAGACAAAGACCGAGACAGAGACAGAGACAGAGACGGAGACGGAGACAGAGACAGAGACCAAGTCGGAGGCGGAGACAGAGACACAGACAGATACAGAGACAGACACAGAGACAGAGACAGAGACAGAGACAGAGACAGAGACAGAGACAGAGACAGAGACAGAGACAGAGACAGAGACAGAGACAGAGACAAAGACCGAGACAGAGGCAGAGACAGAGACAGAGACAGAGAGAGAGGCAGAGGCAGAGACGGAGACGGAGACAGAGACAGAGACCAAGACGGAGACAGCGTCAGAGGCAGAGACGGAGACGGAGACAGAGACAGAGACCAAGACGGAGACGGAGACAAGACGGAGTCAGAGACAGAGACAGATACAGAGACAAAGACCGAGACAGAGGCAGAGACAGAGACAGAGACAGAGACAGAGACAGAGACAGAGACAGAGACAGAGGCAGAGACAGAGACAGAGACAGAGACAGAGACAGAGACAGAGACAGAGACAAATACCGAGACAGAAACAGCGACAGAGACAGAGACAGATACAGAGACAAAGACCGAGACAGAGGCAGAGACAGAGACAGAGACAGAGACAGAGACAGAGACAGAGACAAAGACAGAGACACAGACAGAGACAAAGACCGAGACAGGGACGGAGACAGAGACAGAGGCAGAGGCAGATGCAGAGACAGAGACAGAGACAGGGACAGAGACAGAGAGAGACACAGAGACAGAGACAGAGACAGAGGCAAAGACAGAGGCAGAGACAGAGACGGAGACAGAGACGGAGACAGAGACAGAGACCGAGATGGAGACAGAGACAGAGACAGAGACAGAGACGGAGACAAATACCGAGACAGAAACAGCGACAGAGACAGAGACAGAGACAGAGACAGAGGCAGAGGCAGAGACGGAGACGGAGACAGAGACAGAGACCAAGACGGAGACGGAGACAGAGACGGTGTCAGAGACAGAGACAGATACAGAGACAAAGACCGACACAGAGGCAGAGACAGAGACAGAGACAGAGACAGAGACAGAGGCAGAGGCAAAGACAGAGACAGAGACAGGGACAGGGACAGTGACAGAAACAGAGACAAAGACAGAGACAGCGACAGAAACAGAGACAAAGACGGAGACAAAGACAGACACAGAGACAGAGACAGAGACAGAGGCAAAGACAGAGGCAAAGGCAGAGGCGGAGACAGAGACGGAGACAGAGACCGAGAAGGAGACAGAGACAGAGACAGAGATAGAGACGGAGACAAATACCGAGACAGAAACAGCGACAGAGACAGAGACAGAGACAGAGACAGAGACAGAGGCAGAGGCAGAGGCAGAGACAGAGACAGAGTCAGGGACAGGGACAGTGACAGAGACAGAGACAGAGACTGATACAGAGACAAAGACCGAGACAGAGACAGAGACAGAGACAGAGACAGAGACAGAGACAGAGACAGAGACAGAGACAGAGACCGAGACCGGACCGAGACAGAGACGGAGGCCGAGACAGAGACAGAGGCAGAGACAGGGACAGAGACAGAGACAGCGACCGAGACAGAGACAGAGACAGAGACAGAGACAGAGACAGAGACAGAGACAGAGACAGAGACAGAGACAGAGACAGAGACAGGGACAGGGACAGAGACAGAGACAGAGACAGAGACAGAGACAGAGACAAAGACCGAGGCAGGGACAGAGACAGAGACAGAGACAGAGGCAGATGCAGAGACAGAGACAGGGACAGAGACAGAGAGAGAGACAGAGACAGAGACAGAGGCAGAGGCAGAGGCAGAGACAGAGACGGAGACAGAGGCAGAGACCGAGACGGAGACAGAGACAGAGACAGAGACAGAGACGGAGACAAAGACCGAGACAGAGATAGAGACAGAGTCAGAGACAGAGACAGAGGCAGAGACAGAGGCAGAGACAGAGTCAGAGACGGGGACAGGGACAGAGACAGAGACAGAGACAGAGACAGAGACAGAGGCAGAGGCAGCGGCAGAGACGGAGACGGAGACAGAGACAGAGACCAAGACGGAGACGGAGACAGAGACACGCACGGGGTCAGAGACAGAGACAGAGACAGAGACAGAGGCAGAGGCAGAGACAGAGACAGAGACTGAGACAGAGACAGAGACGGGGATAGAGACAGGGATAGAGACAGGGACAGAGAGAGAGAGAGAGAGACAGAGACAGAGACAGAGACAGAGACAGAGACAGAGACAGAGACAGAGACAGAGACAGAGACAGAGACAGAGACAGAGACAGAGTCAGAGGCAGAGACGGAGACGGAGACAGAGACAGAGACCAAGACGGAGACGGAGACGGAGACAGAGACGGAGTCAGAGACAGAGACAGATACAGAGACAAAGACCGAGACAGAGGCAGAGACAGAGACAGAGACAGAGACAGAGACAGAGACAGAGGCAGAGGCAGAGACAGAGACAGAGACAGAGACAGAGGCAGAGGCAGAGACAGAGACAGAGACAGGGACAGGGACAGTGACAGAGACAGAGACAGAGACTGATACAGAGACAAAGACCGAGACAGAGACAGAGACGGAGACAGAGACAGAGACAGAGACAGAGGCAGAGGCAGAGACGGAGACGGAGACAGAGACAGAGACCAAGACGGAGACGGAGACAGGGACGGAGTCAGAGACAGAGACAGATACAGAGACAAAGACCGAGACAGAGGCAGAGACAGAGGCAGAGACAGAGACCGAGACAGAGGCAGAGGCAGAGACAGAGACAGAGACAGAGACACAGACAGAGACAGAGACAGAGACAGAGACAGGGACAGAGACAGAGACAGAGACAGAGACAGAAACCGAGACAAAGACAGAGACAGGGACAGAGACGGAGGCAGAGGCAGAGACGGAGACGGAGACAGAGACAAAGACAGAGACGGAGACAAAGACCGAGACAGAGACAGAGTCAGTGACAGGGACAGAGACAGAGACAGAGACAGAGACAGAGACAGAGACAGAGACAGAGTCAGAGACGGGGACAGGGACAGGGACAGGACAGGGACAAGGACAGCAAGAGGGACAGGGACAGGCAGCGGGTCAGAGACAGAAACAGAGGCAGAGGCAGAGGCAGATGCAGAGGCAGAGGAAGAGACAGAGACAGAGACAGAGGCAGAGACCGAGACGGAGACAGAGACAGAGACAGAGACAGAGACAGAGACAGAGACGGAGACAAAGACCGAGACAGAGACAGAGACAGAGTCAGAGACAGAAACAGAGGCAGAGACAGAGACAGAGGCAGAGTCAGAGACGGGGACAGGGACAGAGACAGAGACAGAGACAGAGACAGAGACAGAGACAGAGGCAGAGGCAGCGGCAGAGACGGAGACGGAGACAGAGACAGAGACCAAGACGGAGAGGGAGACAGAGACACGCACGGGGTCAGAGACAGAGACAGAGACAGAGACAGAGGCAGAGGCAGAGACAGAGACAGAGACTGAGACAGAGACAGAGACAGGGATAGAGACAGGGACAGAGACAGAGAGAGAGAGACAGAGACAGAGACAGAGACAGAGACAGAGACAGACACAGGGGCAGAGACAGAAACCGAGACAAAGACAGAGACAGAGACAGAGATGGAGGCAGAGGCAGAGGCAGAGACAGAGACGGAGACAGAGACAGAGACAGCGACCGAGACGGAGACAGAGACAGAGACAGAGACAGAGACGTAGACAAAGACCGAGACAGAGACAGAGTCAGTGACAGGGACAGAGACACAAACAGAGACAGAGACAGAGTCAGAGACGGGGACAGGGACAGGGACAGGACCGGGACAAGGACAGCAAGAGGGACAGGGACAGGCAGCGGGTCAGAGACAGAGACAGAGGCAGAGGCAGAGCAGATGCTGGGACAGAGACAGGGCCAAAGGCAGAGGCAGAGACAGAGACAGGAGCAGAGACAGGGGCAGAGGCAGAGGTTGAGACAGAGACAGAGACCAAGACCGAGACCGGACCGAGACAGAGACGGAGGCCGAGACAGAGACAGAGGCAGAGACAGAGGCACAGACAGAGACAGCGACAGAGACAGAGACAGAGACAGAGACAGAGGCAGGGACAGGGACAGTGACAGAGACAGAGACAGAGACAGAGGCAAAGACAGAGGCAAAGGCAGAGGCGGAGACAGAGACGGAGACAGAGACAGAGACGGGGACAGGGACAGGGACAGGACCGGGACAAGGACAGCAAGAGGGACAGGGACAGGCAGCGGGTCAGAGACAGAGACAGAGGCAGAGGCAGAGCAGATGCTGGGACAGAGACAGGGCCAAAGGCAGAGGCAGAGACAGAGACAGGAGCAGAGACAGGGGCAGAGGCAGAGGTTGAGACAGAGACAGAGACCAAGACCGAGACCGGACCGAGACAGAGACGGAGGCAGAGACAGAGGCACAGACAGAGACAGCGACAGAGACAGAGACAGAGACAGAGACAGAGGCAGGGACAGGGACAGTGACAGAGACAGAGACGGAGACTGATACAGAGACAAAGACCGAGACAGAGACAGAGACAGAGACAGAGACAGAGGCAGAGACAGAGACAGAGACAGAGACAGAGACAGAGACAGAGACAGAGACAAATACCGAGACAGAAACAGCGACAGAGACAGAGACAGATACAGAGACAAAGACCGAGACAGAGGCAGAGACAGAGACAGAGACAGAGAGAGAGGCAGAGGCAGAGACGGAGACGGAGACAGAGACAGAGACCAAGACGGAGACAGCGTCAGAGGCAGAGACGGAGACGGAGACAGAGACAGAGACCAAGACGGAGACGGAGACAGAGACGGAGTCAGAGACAGAGACAGATACAGAGACAAAGACCGAGACAGAGGCAGAGACAGAGACAGAGACAGAGACAGAGACAGAGGCAGAGGCAGAGACAGAGACAGAGACAGGGACAGAGGCAGGGACAGGGACAGTGACAGAGACAGAGACGGAGTGATACAGAGACAAAGACCGAGACAGAGACAGAGACAGAGACAGAGACAGAGGCAGAGACAGAGACAGAGACAGAGACAGAGACAGAGACAGAGACAGAGACAAATACCGAGACAGAAACAGCGACAGAGACAGAGACAGATACAGAGACAAAGACCGAGACAGAGGCAGAGACAGAGACAGAGACAGAGACAGAGACAGAGGCAGAGACGGAGACAGAGACAGAGACAGGGACAGGGACAGTGACAGAAACAGAGACAAAGACAGAGACAGAGACAGAAACAGAGACAAAGACGGAGACAAAGACAGACACAGAGACAGAGACAGAGACAGAGGCAAAGACAGAGGCAAAGGCAGAGGCGGAGACAGAGACGGAGACAGAGACAGAGACCGAGATGGAGACAGAGACAGAGACAGAGACGGAGACAAATACCGAGACAGAAACAGCGACAGAGACAAAGACAGAGACAGAGACAGAGGCAGAGGCAGAGGCAGAGACAGAGACAGAGTCAGGGACAGGGACAGTGACAGAGACAGAGACAGAGACTGATACAGAGACAAAGACCGAGACAGAGACAGAGACAGAGACAGAGACAGAGACAGAGACAGAGACAGAGACAGAGACAGAGACAGAGACAGAGACAGAGACAGAGACAGAGACAGAGGCAGAGGCAGAGACAGAGGCAGAGACGGAGACGGAGACAGAGACAGAGACCAAGTCGGAGACGGAGACAAAGACAGAGACAGAGACAGAGACAGAGACAGAGACAGAGACAGAGACAGAGACAGAGACAGAGACAGAGACAGAGACAGAGACAGAGACAGAAACCGAGACAAAGACAGAGACAGGGACAGAGACGGAGGCAGAGGCAGAGACGGAGACGGAGACAGAGACAGAGACAGAGACGGAGACAAAGACCGAGACAGAGACAGAGACAGAGACGGAGACGGAGACAGAGACAGAGACCAAGTCGGAGGCGGAGACAGAGACACAGACAGATACAGAGACAGACACAGAGACAGAGACAGAGACAGAGACAGAGACAGAGACAGAGACAGAGACAGAGACAGAGACAGAGACAGAGACAGAGACAGAGACAGAGACAAAGACCGAGACAGAGGCAGAGACAGAGACAGAGACAGAGAGAGAGGCAGAGGCAGAGACGGAGACGGAGACAGAGACAGAGACCAAGACGGAGACAGCGTCAGAGGCAGAGACGGAGACGGAGACAGAGACAGAGACCAAGACGGAGACGGAGACAAGACGGAGTCAGAGACAGAGACAGATACAGAGACAAAGACCGAGACAGAGGCAGAGACAGAGACAGAGACAGAGACAGAGACAGAGACAGAGACAGAGACAGAGGCAGAGACAGAGACAGAGACAGAGACAGAGACAGAGACAGAGACAGAGACAAATACCGAGACAGAAACAGCGACAGAGACAGAGACAGATACAGAGACAAAGACCGAGACAGAGGCAGAGACAGAGACAGAGACAGAGACAGAGACAGAGACAGAGACAAAGACAGAGACACAGACAGAGACAAAGACCGAGACAGGGACGGAGACAGAGACAGAGGCAGAGGCAGATGCAGAGACAGAGACAGAGACAGGGACAGAGACAGAGAGAGACACAGAGACAGAGACAGAGACAGAGGCAAAGACAGAGGCAGAGACAGAGACGGAGACAGAGACGGAGACAGAGACAGAGACCGAGATGGAGACAGAGACAGAGACAGAGACAGAGACGGAGACAAATACCGAGACAGAAACAGCGACAGAGACAGAGACAGAGACAGAGACAGAGGCAGAGGCAGAGACGGAGACGGAGACAGAGACAGAGACCAAGACGGAGACGGAGACAGAGACGGTGTCAGAGACAGAGACAGATACAGAGACAAAGACCGACACAGAGGCAGAGACAGAGACAGAGACAGAGACAGAGACAGAGGCAGAGGCAGAGACAGAGACAGAGACAGGGACAGGGACAGTGACAGAAACAGAGACAAAGACAGAGACAGCGACAGAAACAGAGACAAAGACGGAGACAAAGACCGACACAGAGACAGAGACAGAGACAGAGGCAAAGACAGAGGCAAAGGCAGAGGCGGAGACAGAGACGGAGACAGAGACCGAGAAGGAGACAGAGACAGAGACAGAGATAGAGACGGAGACAAATACCGAGACAGAAACAGCGACAGAGACAGAGACAGAGACAGAGACAGAGACAGAGGCAGAGGCAGAGGCAGAGACAGAGACAGAGTCAGGGACAGGGACAGTGACAGAGACAGAGACAGAGACTGATACAGAGACAAAGACCGAGACAGAGACAGAGACAGAGACAGAGACAGAGACAGAGACAGAGACCGAGACCGGACCGAGACAGAGACGGAGGCCGAGACAGAGACAGAGGCAGAGACAGGGACAGAGACAGAGACAGCGACCGAGACAGAGACAGAGACAGAGACAGAGACAGAGACAGAGACAGAGACAGAGACAGAGATAGAGACAGAGACAGAGACAGAGACAGGGACAGAGACAGAGAGAGAGACAGAGACAGAGACAGAGGCAGAGGCAGAGGCAGAGACAGAGACGGAGACAGAGGCAGAGACCGAAACGGAGACAGAGACAGAGACAGAGACAGAGACGGAGACAAAGACCGAGACAGAGATAGAGACAGAGTCAGAGACAGAGACAGAGGCAGAGACAGAGGCAGAGACAGAGTCAGAGACGGGGACAGGGACAGAGACAGAGACAGAGACAGAGACAGAGACAGAGGCAGAGGCAGCGGCAGAGACGGAGACGGAGACAGAGACAGAGACCAAGACGGAGACGGAGACAGAGACACGCACGGGGTCAGAGACAGAGACAGAGACAGAGACAGAGGCAGAGGCAGAGACAGAGACAGAGACTGAGACAGAGACAGAGACAGGGATAGAGACAGGGATAGAGACAGGGACAGAGAGAGAGAGAGAGAGACAGAGACAGAGACAGAGACAGAGACAGAGACAGAGACAGAGACAGAGACAGAGACAAATACCGAGACAGAAACAGCGACAGAGACAAAGACAGAGACAGAGACAGAGGCAGAGGCAGAGGCAGAGACAGAGACAGAGTCAGGGACAGGGACAGTGACAGAGACAGAGACAGAGACTGATACAGAGACAAAGACCGAGACAGAGACAGAGACAGAGACAGAGACAGAGACAGAGACAGAGACAGAGACAGAGACAGAGACAGAGACAGAGACAGAGACAGAGACAGAGACAGAGGCAGAGGCAGAGACAGAGGCAGAGACGGAGACGGAGACAGAGACAGAGACCAAGTCGGAGACGGAGACAAAGACAGAGACAGAGACAGAGACAGAGACAGAGACAGAGACAGAGACAGAGACAGAGACAGAGACAGAGACAGAGACAGAGACAGAAACCGAGACAAAGACAGAGACAGGGACAGAGACGGAGGCAGAGGCAGAGACGGAGACGGAGACAGAGACAGAGACAGAGACGGAGACAAAGACCGAGACAGAGACAGAGACAGAGACGGAGACGGAGACAGAGACAGAGACCAAGTCGGAGGCGGAGACAGAGACACAGACAGATACAGAGACAGACACAGAGACAGAGACAGAGACAGAGACAGAGACAGAGACAGAGACAGAGACAGAGACAGAGACAGAGACAGAGACAGAGACAGAGACAGAGACAAAGACCGAGACAGAGGCAGAGACAGAGACAGAGACAGAGAGAGAGGCAGAGGCAGAGACGGAGACGGAGACAGAGACAGAGACCAAGACGGAGACAGCGTCAGAGGCAGAGACGGAGACGGAGACAGAGACAGAGACCAAGACGGAGACGGAGACAAGACGGAGTCAGAGACAGAGACAGATACAGAGACAAAGACCGAGACAGAGGCAGAGACAGAGACAGAGACAGAGACAGAGACAGAGACAGAGACAGAGACAGAGGCAGAGACAGAGACAGAGACAGAGACAGAGACAGAGACAGAGACAGAGACAAATACCGAGACAGAAACAGCGACAGAGACAGAGACAGATACAGAGACAAAGACCGAGACAGAGGCAGAGACAGAGACAGAGACAGAGACAGAGACAGAGACAGAGACAAAGACAGAGACACAGACAGAGACAAAGACCGAGACAGGGACGGAGACAGAGACAGAGGCAGAGGCAGATGCAGAGACAGAGACAGAGACAGGGACAGAGACAGAGAGAGACACAGAGACAGAGACAGAGACAGAGGCAAAGACAGAGGCAGAGACAGAGACGGAGACAGAGACGGAGACAGAGACAGAGACCGAGATGGAGACAGAGACAGAGACAGAGACAGAGACGGAGACAAATACCGAGACAGAAACAGCGACAGAGACAGAGACAGAGACAGAGACAGAGGCAGAGGCAGAGACGGAGACGGAGACAGAGACAGAGACCAAGACGGAGACGGAGACAGAGACGGTGTCAGAGACAGAGACAGATACAGAGACAAAGACCGACACAGAGGCAGAGACAGAGACAGAGACAGAGACAGAGACAGAGGCAGAGGCAGAGACAGAGACAGAGACAGGGACAGGGACAGTGACAGAAACAGAGACAAAGACAGAGACAGCGACAGAAACAGAGACAAAGACGGAGACAAAGACCGACACAGAGACAGAGACAGAGACAGAGGCAAAGACAGAGGCAAAGGCAGAGGCGGAGACAGAGACGGAGACAGAGACCGAGAAGGAGACAGAGACAGAGACAGAGATAGAGACGGAGACAAATACCGAGACAGAAACAGCGACAGAGACAGAGACAGAGACAGAGACAGAGACAGAGGCAGAGGCAGAGGCAGAGACAGAGACAGAGTCAGGGACAGGGACAGTGACAGAGACAGAGACAGAGACTGATACAGAGACAAAGACCGAGACAGAGACAGAGACAGAGACAGAGACAGAGACAGAGACAGAGACAGAGACAGAGACAGAGACCGAGACCGGACCGAGACAGAGACGGAGGCCGAGACAGAGACAGAGGCAGAGACAGGGACAGAGACAGAGACAGCGACCGAGACAGAGACAGAGACAGAGACAGAGACAGAGACAGAGACAGAGACAGAGACAGAGATAGAGACAGAGACAGAGACAGGGACAGGGACAGAGACAGAGACAGAGACAGAGACAGAGACAGAGACAGAGACAAAGACCGAGGCAGGGACAGAGACAGAGACAGAGACAGAGGCAGATGCAGAGACAGAGACAGGGACAGAGACAGAGAGAGAGACAGAGACAGAGACAGAGGCAGAGGCAGAGGCAGAGACAGAGACGGAGACAGAGGCAGAGACCGAGACGGAGACAGAGACAGAGACAGAGACAGAGACGGAGACAAAGACCGAGACAGAGATAGAGACAGAGTCAGAGACAGAGACAGAGGCAGAGACAGAGGCAGAGACAGAGTCAGAGACGGGGACAGGGACAGAGACAGAGACAGAGACAGAGACAGAGACAGAGGCAGAGGCAGCGGCAGAGACGGAGACGGAGACAGAGACAGAGACCAAGACGGAGACGGAGACAGAGACACGCACGGGGTCAGAGACAGAGACAGAGACAGAGACAGAGGCAGAGGCAGAGACAGAGACAGAGACTGAGACAGAGACAGAGACAGGGATAGAGACAGGGATAGAGACAGGGACAGAGAGAGAGAGAGAGAGACAGAGACAGAGACAGAGACAGAGACAGAGACAGAGACAGAGACAGAGACAGAGACAAATACCGAGACAGAAACAGCGACAGAGACAAAGACAGAGACAGAGACAGAGGCAGAGGCAGAGGCAGAGACAGAGACAGAGTCAGGGACAGGGACAGTGACAGAGACAGAGACAGAGACTGATACAGAGACAAAGACCGAGACAGAGACAGAGACAGAGACAGAGACAGAGACAGAGACAGAGACAGAGACAGAGACAGAGACAGAGACAGAGACAGAGACAGAGACAGAGGCAGAGGCAGAGACAGAGGCAGAGACGGAGACGGAGACAGAGACAGAGACCAAGTCGGAGACGGAGACAAAGACAGAGACAGAGACAGAGACAGAGACAGAGACAGAGACAGAGACAGAGACAGAGACAGAGACAGAGACAGAGACAGAAACCGAGACAAAGACAGAGACAGGGACAGAGACGGAGGCAGAGGCAGAGACGGAGACGGAGACAGAGACAGAGACAGAGACGGAGACAAAGACCGAGACAGAGACAGAGACAGAGACGGAGACGGAGACAGAGACAGAGACCAAGTCGGAGGCGGAGACAGAGACACAGACAGATACAGAGACAGACACAGAGACAGAGACAGAGACAGCGACAGAGACAGAGACAGAGACAGAGACAGAGACAGAGACAGAGACAGAGACAGAGACAGAGACAGAGACAAAGACCGAGACAGAGGCAGAGACAGAGACAGAGACAGAGAGAGAGGCAGAGGCAGAGACGGAGACGGAGACAGAGACAGAGACCAAGACGGAGACAGCGTCAGAGGCAGAGACGGAGACGGAGACAGAGACAGAGACCAAGACGGAGACGGAGACAAGACGGAGTCAGAGACAGAGACAGATACAGAGACAAAGACCGAGACAGAGGCAGAGACAGAGACAGAGACAGAGACAGAGACAGAGACAGAGACAGAGACAGAGGCAGAGACAGAGACAGAGACAGAGACAGAGACAGAGACAGAGACAGAGACAAATACCGAGACAGAAACAGCGACAGAGACAGAGACAGATACAGAGACAAAGACCGAGACAGAGGCAGAGACAGAGACAGAGACAGAGACAGAGACAGAGACAGAGACAAAGACAGAGACACAGACAGAGACAAAGACCGAGACAGGGACGGAGACAGAGACAGAGGCAGAGGCAGATGCAGAGACAGAGACAGAGACAGGGACAGAGACAGAGAGAGACACAGAGACAGAGACAGAGGCAGAGGCAAAGACAGAGGCAGAGACAGAGACGGAGACAGAGACGGAGACAGAGACAGAGACCGAGATGGAGACAGAGACAGAGACAGAGACAGAGACGGAGACAAATACCGAGACAGAAACAGCGACAGAGACAGAGACAGAGACAGAGACAGAGGCAGAGGCAGAGACGGAGACGGAGACAGAGACAGAGACCAAGACGGAGACGGAGACAGAGACGGTGTCAGAGACAGAGACAGATACAGAGACAAAGACCGACACAGAGGCAGAGACAGAGACTGAGACAGAGACAGAGACAGAGGCAGAGGCAGAGACAGAGACAGAGACAGGGACAGGGACAGTGACAGAAACAGAGACAAAGACAGAGACAGCGACAGAAACAGAGACAAAGACGGAGACAAAGACCGACACAGAGACAGAGACAGAGACAGAGGCAAAGACAGAGGCAAAGGCAGAGGCGGAGACAGAGACGGAGACAGAGACCGAGAAGGAGACAGAGACAGAGACAGAGATAGAGACGGAGACAAATACCGAGACAGAAACAGCGACAGAGACAGAGACAGAGACAGAGGCAGAGGCAGAGGCAGAGACAGAGACAGAGTCAGGGACAGGGACAGTGACAGAGACAGAGACAGAGACTGATACAGAGACAAAGACCGAGACAGAGACAGAGACAGAGACAGAGACAGAGACAGAGACAGAGACAGAGACAGAGACCGAGACCGGACCGAGACAGAGACGGAGGCCGAGACAGAGACAGAGGCAGAGACAGGGACAGAGACAGAGACAGCGACCGAGACAGAGACAGAGACAGAGACAGAGACAGAGACAGAGACAGAGACAGAGACAGAGATAGAGACAGAGACAGAGACAGGGACAGGGACAGAGACAGAGACAGAGACAGAGACAGAGACAGAGACAGAGACAAAGACCGAGGCAGGGACAGAGACAGAGACAGAGACAGAGGCAGATGCAGAGACAGAGACAGGGACAGAGACAGAGAGAGAGACAGAGACAGAGACAGAGGCAGAGGCAGAGGCAGAGACAGAGACGGAGACAGAGGCAGAGACCGAGACGGAGACAGAGACAGAGACAGAGACAGAGACGGAGACAAAGACCGAGACAGAGATAGAGACAGAGTCAGAGACAGAGACAGAGGCAGAGACAGAGGCAGAGACAGAGTCAGAGACGGGGACAGGGACAGAGACAGAGACAGAGACAGAGACAGAGACAGAGGCAGAGGCAGCGGCAGAGACGGAGACGGAGACAGAGACAGAGACCAAGACGGAGACGGAGACAGAGACACGCACGGGGTCAGAGACAGAGACAGAGACAGAGACAGAGGCAGAGGCAGAGACAGAGACAGAGACTGAGACAGAGACAGAGACAGGGATAGAGACAGGGATAGAGACAGGGACAGAGAGAGAGAGAGAGAGACAGAGACAGAGACAGAGACAGAGACAGAGACAGAGACAGAGACAGAGACAGAGACAAATACCGAGACAGAAACAGCGACAGAGACAAAGACAGAGACAGAGACAGAGGCAGAGGCAGAGGCAGAGACAGAGACAGAGTCAGGGACAGGGACAGTGACAGAGACAGAGACAGAGACTGATACAGAGACAAAGACCGAGACAGAGACAGAGACAGAGACAGAGACAGAGACAGAGACAGAGACAGAGACAGAGACAGAGACAGAGACAGAGACAGAGACAGAGACAGAGGCAGAGGCAGAGACAGAGGCAGAGACGGAGACGGAGACAGAGACAGAGACCAAGTCGGAGACGGAGACAAAGACAGAGACAGAGACAGAGACAGAGACAGAGACAGAGACAGAGACAGAGACAGAGACAGAGACAGAGACAGAAA
>CAMAOD020000088.1:3705000-3740000 GCA_945859595.2 Megachile willughbiella | reverse complement strand
CAAATCGGAGGCGGAGACAGAGACACAGACAGAGACAGAGACAGAGACAGACACAGAGACAGAGACAGAGACAGAGACAGAGACAGAGACAGAGACAGAGACAGAGACAGAGACAGAGACAGGGACAGAGACAGAGACAGAGACAGAGACAGAGACAGAGACAGAGACAGAGACAGAGACAAAGACAGAGACACAGACAGAGACAAAGACCGAGACAGGGACAGAGACAGAGACAGAGGCAGAGGCAGATGCAGAGACAGAGACAGAGACAGGGACAGAGACAGAGAGAGAGACAGAGACAGAGACAGAGACAGAGGCAGAGGCAGAGGCAGAGACAGAGACGGAGACAGAGACAGAGACCGAGACGGAGACAGAGACAGAGACAGAGACAGAGACGGAGGCAAAGACCGAGACAGAGACAGAGTCAGAGACAGGGACAGAGACAGAGACAGAGACAGAGACAGAGACAGAGTCAGAGACAGGGACAGGGACAGGGACAGGATAGGGACAAGGACAGCAAGAGGGACAGGGACAGGGAGCGGGTCAGAGACAGAGACAGAGGCAGAGGCAGAGGCAGATGCAGGGACAGAGACAGGGCCAAAGGCAGAGACAGAGACAGCGACCGAGACAGAGACAGAGACAGAGACAGAGACAGAGACAGAGACAGAGACAGAGACAGAGACAGAGACAGAGACAGAGACAGAGACAGAGACAGGGACAGGGTCAGAGACAGAGACAGAGACAGAGACAGAGACAGAGACAGAGACAAAGACCGAGACAGGGACAGAGACAGAGACAGAGACAGAGGCAGATGCAGAGACAGAGACAGAGACAGGGACAGAGACAGAGAGAGAGACATAGACAGAGACAGAGACAGAGGCAGAGGCAGAGGCAGAGGAAGAGACAGAGACAGAGACAGAGGCAGAGACCGAGACGGAGACAGAGACAGAGACAGAGACAGAGACAGAGACAGAGACGGAGACAAAGACCGAGACAGAGACAGAGACAGAGTCAGAGACAGAAACAGAGGCAGAGACAGAGACAGAGGCAGAGTCAGAGACGGGGACAGGGACAGAGACAGAGACAGAGACAGAGACAGAGACAGAGGCAGAGGCAGCGGCAGAGACGGAGACGGAGACAGAGACAGAGACCAAGACGGAGAGGGAGACAGAGACACGCACGGGGTCAGAGACAGAGACAGAGACAGAGACAGAGGCAGAGGCAGAGACAGAGACAGAGACTGAGACAGAGACAGAGACAGGGATAGAGACAGGGACAGAGACAGAGAGAGAGAGACAGAGACAGAGACAGAGACAGAGACAGAGACAGACACAGGGGCAGAGACAGAAACCGAGACAAAGACAGAGACAGAGACAGAGATGGAGGCAGAGGCAGAGGCAGAGACAGAGACGGAGACAGAGACAGAGACAGCGACCGAGACGGAGACAGAGACAGAGACAGAGACAGAGACGTAGACAAAGACCGAGACAGAGACAGAGTCAGTGACAGGGACAGAGACACAAACAGAGACAGAGACAGAGTCAGAGACGGGGACAGGGACAGGGACAGGACCGGGACAAGGACAGCAAGAGGGACAGGGACAGGCAGCGGGTCAGAGACAGAGACAGAGGCAGAGGCAGAGCAGATGCTGGGACAGAGACAGGGCCAAAGGCAGAGGCAGAGACAGAGACAGGAGCAGAGACAGGGGCAGAGGCAGAGGTTGAGACAGAGACAGAGACCAAGACCGAGACCGGACCGAGACAGAGACGGAGGCCGAGACAGAGACAGAAGCAGAGACAGAGGCACAGACAGAGACAGCGACAGAGACAGAGACAGAGACAGAGACAGAGGCAGGGACAGGGACAGTGACAGAGACAGAGACAGAGACTGATACAGAGACAGAGACAGGGACAAATACCGAGACAGAAACAGCGACAGAGACAGAGACAGATACAGAGACAAAGACCGAGACAGAGGCAGAGACAGAGACAGAGACAGAGAGAGAGGCAGAGGCAGAGACGGAGACGGAGACAGAGACAGAGACCAAGACGGAGACAGCGTCAGAGGCAGAGACGGAGACGGAGACAGAGACAGAGACCAAGACGGAGACGGAGACAGAGACGGAGTCAGAGACAGAGACAGATACAGAGACAAAGACCGAGACAGAGGCAGAGACAGAGACAGAGACAGAGACAGAGACAGAGGCAGAGGCAGAGACAGAGACAGAGACAGGGACAGGGACAGTGACAGAAACAGAGACAAAGACAGAGACAGAGACAGAAACAGAGACAAAGACGGAGACAAAGACAGACACAGAGACAGAGACAGAGACAGAGGCAAAGACAGAGGCAAAGGCAGAGGCGGAGACAGAGACGGAGACAGAGACAGAGACGGGGACAGGGACAGGGACAGGACCGGGACAAGGACAGCAAGAGGGACAGGGACAGGCAGCGGGTCAGAGACAGAGACAGAGGCAGAGGCAGAGCAGATGCTGGGACAGAGACAGGGCCAAAGGCAGAGGCAGAGACAGAGACAGGAGCAGAGACAGGGGCAGAGGCAGAGGTTGAGACAGAGACAGAGACCAAGACCGAGACCGGACCGAGACAGAGACGGAGGCCGAGACAGAGACAGAGGCAGAGACAGAGGCACAGACAGAGACAGCGACAGAGACAGAGACAGAGACAGAGACAGAGGCAGGGACAGGGACAGTGACAGAGACAGAGACGGAGACTGATACAGAGACAAAGACCGAGACAGAGACAGAGACAGAGACAGAGACAGAGGCAGAGACAGAGACAGAGACAGAGACAGAGACAGAGACAGAGACAGAGACAGAGACAGAGACAGGGACAGAGACAGAGAGAGAGACATAGACAGAGACAGAGACAGAGGCAGAGGCAGAGGCAGAGGAAGAGACAGAGAGAGAGGCAGAGGCAGAGACGGAGACGGAGACAGAGACAGAGACAGAGACAGAGACAGAGACGGAGACAAAGACCGAGACAGAGACAGAGACAGAGTCAGAGACAGAAACAGAGGCAGAGACAGAGACAGAGGCAGAGTCAGAGACGGGGACAGGGACAGAGACAGAGACAGAGACAGAGACAGAGACAGAGGCAGAGGCAGCGGCAGAGACGGAGACGGAGACAGAGACAGAGACCAAGACGGAGAGGGAGACAGAGACACGCACGGGGTCAGAGACAGAGACAGAGACAGAGACAGAGGCAGAGGCAGAGACAGAGACAGAGACTGAGACAGAGACAGAGACAGGGATAGAGACAGGGACAGAGACAGAGAGAGAGAGACAGAGACAGAGACAGAGACAGAGACAGAGACAGACACAGGGGCAGAGACAGAAACCGAGACAAAGACAGAGACAGAGACAGAGATGGAGGCAGAGGCAGAGGCAGAGACAGAGACGGAGACAGAGACAGAGACAGCGACCGAGACGGAGACAGAGACAGAGACAGAGACAGAGACGTAGACAAAGACCGAGACAGAGACAGAGTCAGTGACAGGGACAGAGACACAAACAGAGACAGAGACAGAGTCAGAGACGGGGACAGGGACAGGGACAGGACCGGGACAAGGACAGCAAGAGGGACAGGGACAGGCAGCGGGTCAGAGACAGAGACAGAGGCAGAGGCAGAGCAGATGCTGGGACAGAGACAGGGCCAAAGGCAGAGGCAGAGACAGAGACAGGAGCAGAGACAGGGGCAGAGGCAGAGGTTGAGACAGAGACAGAGACCAAGACCGAGACCGGACCGAGACAGAGACGGAGGCCGAGACAGAGACAGAGGCAGAGACAGAGGCACAGACAGAGACAGCGACAGAGACAGAGACAGAGACAGAGACAGAGGCAGGGACAGGGACAGTGACAGAGACAGAGACAGAGACTGATACAGAGACAGAGACAGGGACAAATACCGAGACAGAAACAGCGACAGAGACAGAGACAGATACAGAGACAAAGACCGAGACAGAGGCAGAGACAGAGACAGAGACAGAGAGAGAGGCAGAGGCAGAGACGGAGACGGAGACAGAGACAGAGACCAAGACGGAGACAGCGTCAGAGGCAGAGACGGAGACGGAGACAGAGACAGAGACCAAGACGGAGACGGAGACAGAGACGGAGTCAGAGACAGAGACAGATACAGAGACAAAGACCGAGACAGAGGCAGAGACAGAGACAGAGACAGAGACAGAGACAGAGGCAGAGGCAGAGACAGAGACAGAGACAGGGACAGGGACAGTGACAGAAACAGAGACAAAGACAGAGACAGAGACAGAAACAGAGACAAAGACGGAGACAAAGACAGACACAGAGACAGAGACAGAGACAGAGGCAAAGACAGAGGCAAAGGCAGAGGCGGAGACAGAGACGGAGACAGAGACAGAGACGGGGACAGGGACAGGGACAGGACCGGGACAAGGACAGCAAGAGGGACAGGGACAGGCAGCGGGTCAGAGACAGAGACAGAGGCAGAGGCAGAGCAGATGCTGGGACAGAGACAGGGCCAAAGGCAGAGGCAGAGACAGAGACAGGAGCAGAGACAGGGGCAGAGGCAGAGGTTGAGACAGAGACAGAGACCAAGACCGAGACCGGACCGAGACAGAGACGGAGGCCGAGACAGAGACAGAGGCAGAGACAGAGGCACAGACAGAGACAGCGACAGAGACAGAGACAGAGACAGAGACAGAGGCAGGGACAGGGACAGTGACAGAGACAGAGACGGAGACTGATACAGAGACAAAGACCGAGACAGAGACAGAGACAGAGACAGAGACAGAGGCAGAGACAGAGACAGAGACAGAGACAGAGACAGAGACAGAGACAGAGACAAATACCGAGACAGAAACAGCGACAGAGACAGAGACAGATACAGAGACAAAGACCGAGACAGAGGCAGAGACAGAGACAGAGACAGAGAGAGAGGCAGAGGCAGAGACGGAGACGGAGACAGAGACAGAGGCCAAGACGGAGACAGCGTCAGAGGCAGAGACGGAGACGGAGACAGAGACAGAGACCAAGACGGAGACGGAGACAGAGACGGAGTCAGAGACAGAGACAGATACAGAGACAAAGACCGAGACAGAGGCAGAGACAGAGACAGAGACAGAGACAGAGACAGAGGCAGAGGCAGAGACAGAGACAGAGACAGGGACAGGGACAGTGACAGAAACAGAGACAAAGACAGAGACAGAGACAGAAACAGAGACAAAGACGGAGACAAAGACAGACACAGAGACAGAGACAGAGACAGAGGCAAAGACAGAGGCAAAGGCAGAGGCGGAGACAGAGACGGAGACAGAGACAGAGGCAGAGGCAGAGGCAGAGACAGAGACGGAGACGGAGACAGAGACAGAGACCAAGTCGGAGACGGAGACAAAGACAGAGACAGAGACAGAGACAGAGACAGAGACAGAGACAGAGACAGAGACAGAGACAGAGACAGAGACAGAGACGGAGACGGAGACAGAGACAGAGACCAAGTCGGAGGCGGAGACAGAGACACAGACAGAGACAGAGACAGACACAGAGACAGAGACAGAGACAGAGACAGAGACAGAGACAGAGACAGAGACAGACACAGAGACAGAGACAGAGACAGAGACAGAGACAGAGACAGAGACAGAGACAGAGACAGAGACAGAGACAGAGACAGAGACAGAGACAGAGACAGAGGCAGAGGCAGAGACAGAGGCAGAGACGGAGACGGAGACAGAGACAGAGACCAAGTCGGAGACGGAGACAAAGACAGAGACAGAGACAGAGACAGAGGCAGAGGCAGAGGCAGAGACAGAGACAGAGTCAGGGACAGGGACAGTGACAGAGACAGAGACAGAGACTGATACAGAGACAAAGACCGAGACAGAGACAGAGACAGAGACAGAGACAGAGACAGAGACAGAGACAGAGACAGAGACAGAGACAGAGACAGAGACAGAGGCAGAGGCAGAGACAGAGGCAGAGACGGAGACGGAGACAGAGACAGAGACCAAGTCGGAGACGGAGACAAAGACAGAGACAGAGACAGAGACAGAGACAGAGACAGAGACAGAGACGGAGACAGAGACAGAGACAGAGACAGAGACAGAGACAGAGACAGAGACAGAGACAGAGACAGAGACAGAGACAGAGACAGAGACAGAGACAGAGACAGAGACAGAGACAGAGACAGAGACAGAGACAGAGACAGAGACAGAGACAGAGACAGAGACAGAGACAGAGACAGAGACAGAGACAGAGACAGAGACAGAGACAGAGACAGAGACAGAGACAGAGACAGAGACAGAGGCAGAGACAGAGACCGAGATGGAGACAGAGACAGAGACAGAGACAGAGACGGAGACAAATACCGAGACAGAAACAGCGACAGAGACAGAGACAGAGACAGAGACAGAGGCAGAGGCAGAGACGGAGACGGAGACAGAGACAGAGACCAAGACGGAGACGGAGACAGAGACGGTGTCAGAGACAGAGACAGATACAGAGACAAAGACCGACACAGAGGCAGAGACAGAGACAGAGACAGAGACAGAGACAGAGGCAGAGGCAGAGACAGAGACAGAGACAGGGACAGGGACAGTGACAGAAACAGAGACAAAGACAGAGACAGCGACAGAAACAGAGACAAAGACGGAGACAAAGACAGACACAGAGACAGAGACAGAGACAGAGGCAAAGACAGAGGCAAAGGCAGAGGCGGAGACAGAGACGGAGACAGAGACCGAGAAGGAGACAGAGACAGAGACAGAGATAGAGACGGAGACAAATACCGAGACAGAAACAGCGACAGAGACAGAGACAGAGACAGAGACAGAGGCAGAGGCAGAGGCAGAGACAGAGACAGAGTCAGGGACAGGGACAGTGACAGAGACAGAGACAGAGACTGATACAGAGACAAAGACCGAGACAGAGACAGAGACAGAGACAGAGACAGAGACAGAGACAGAGACAGAGACAGAGACCGAGACCGGACCGAGACAGAGACGGAGGCCGAGACAGAGACAGAGGCAGAGACAGGGACAGAGACAGAGACAGCGACCGAGACAGAGACAGAGACAGAGACAGAGACAGAGACAGAGACAGAGACAGAGACAGAGACAGAGACAGAGACAGAGACAGGGACCGGGACAGAGACAGAGACAGAGACAGAGACAGAGACAGAGACAAAGACCGAGGCAGGGACAGAGACAGAGACAGAGACAGAGGCAGATGCAGAGACAGAGACAGGGACAGAGACAGAGAGAGAGACAGAGACAGAGACAGAGGCAGAGGCAGAGGCAGAGACAGAGACGGAGACAGAGGCAGAGACCGAGACGGAGACAGAGACAGAGACAGAGACAGAGACGGAGACAAAGACCGAGACAGAGATAGAGACAGAGTCAGAGACAGAGACAGAGGCAGAGACAGAGGCAGAGACAGAGTCAGAGACGGGGACAGGGACAGAGACAGAGACAGAGACAGAGACAGAGACAGAGGCAGAGGCAGCGGCAGAGACGGAGACGGAGACAGAGACAGAGGCAGAGACAGAGGCAGAGACAGAGACAGCGACAGAGACAGAGGCAGAGACAGAGACAGAGACAGAGACAGAGACAGAGGCAGAGGCAGAGACAGAGACAGAGACAGGGACAGGGACAGTGACAGAAACAGAGACAAAGACAGAGACAGAGACAGATACAGAGACAAAGACGGAGACAAAGACAGACATAGAGACAGAGACAGAGACAGAGGCAAAGGCAGAGGCAGAGACAGAGACGGAGACAGAGACAGAGACCGAGACGGAGACAGAGACGGAGACAAATACCGAGACAGAAACAGCGACAGAGACAGAGACAGAGACAGACACAGAGGCAGAGGCAGAGGCAGAGGCAGAGACAGAGACAGAGTCAGGGACAGGGACAGTGACAGAGACAGAGACAGAGACTGATACAGAGACAAAGGCCGAGACAGAGACAGAGACAGAGACAGAGACGGAGACAGAGGCAGAGACCGAGACGGAGACAGAGACAGAGACAGAGACAGAGACGGAGACAAAGACCGAGACAGAGACAGAGACAGAGTCAGAGACAGAGACAGAGGCAGAGTCAGAGACGGGGACAGGGACAGAGACAGAGACAGAGACAGAGGCAGAGACAGAGGCAGAGGCAGCGGCAGAGACGGAGACGGAGACAGAGACAGAGACCAAGACGGAGACGGAGACAGAGACACGCACGGGGTCAGAGACAGAGACAGAGACAGAGGCAGAGGCAGAGACAGAGACAGAGACTGAGACAGAAACAGAGACAGGGATAGAGACAGGGACAGAGACAGAGAGAGAGAGACAGATACAGAGACAAAGACCGAGACAGAGGCAGAGACAGAGGCAGAGACAGAGACCGAGACAGAGGCAGAGGCAGAGACAGAGACAGAGACAGAGACACAGACAGAGACAGAGACAGAGACAGAGACAGAGACAGAGACACAGACAGAGACAGAGACAGAGACAGAGACAGAGAGAGAGACAGAGACACAGACAGTGACAAAGACCGAGACAGGGACAGAGACAGAGACAGAGGCAGAGGCAGATGCAGATGCAGATGCAGAGACAGAGACAGAGACAGGGACAGAGACAGAGAGAGAGACAGAGACAGAGACACAGACAGAGGCAGAGGCAGAGGCAGAGACAGAGACGGAGACAGACACAGGGGCAGAGACAGAAACCGAGACAAAGACAGAGACAGGGACAGAGACGGAGGCAGAGGCAGAGACGGAGACGGAGACAGAGACAGAGACAGAGACGGAGACAGAGACCGAGACAGAGACAGAGACAGAGACAGAGACAGAGACAGAGACAGAGACAGAGACAGAGTCAGAGACGGGGACAGGGACAGGGACAGGACAGGGACAAGGACAGCAAGAGGGACAGGGACAGGCAGCGGGTCAGAGACAGAGACAGAGGCAGAGGCAGAGGCAGATGCAGGGACAGAGACAGGGCCAAAGGCAGAGGCAGAGACAGAGACAGGAGCAGAGACAGGGGCAGAGGCAGAGGTTCAGACAGAGACAGAGACAAGACCGAGACCGGACCGAGACAGAGACGGAGGCCGAGACAGAGACAGAGGCAGAGACAGAGGCAGAGACAGAGACAGCGACAGAGACAGAGGCAGAGACAGAGACAGAGACAGAGACAGAGACAGAGACAGAGGCAGAGGCAGAGACAGAGACAGAGGCAGGGACAGGGGCAGTGACAGAAACAGAGACAAAGACAGAGACAGAGACAGAAACAGAGACAAAGACGGAGACAGAGACAGAGACCAAGACGGAGACGGAGACAGAGACGGAGTCAGAGACAGAGACAGATACAGAGACAAAGACCGAGAGAGAGGCAGAGACAGAGACAGAGACAGAGACCGAGACAGAGGCAGAGGCAGAGACAGAGACAGAGACAGAGACACAGACAGAGACAGAGACAGAGACAGAGACAGAGACAGAGACAGAGACAGAGACAGAGAGAGAGACAGAGACAGAGACAGAGACAGAGACAGAGACAGAGACAGAGACAGAGACAGAGACAGAGACAGAGACAGAGACAGAGACAGAGACAGAGACAGAGACAGAGACAGAGACAGAGACAGAGACAGAGACAGAGACAGAGACAGAGACAGAGACAGAGACAGAGACAGAGACAGAGACAGAGACAGAGACAGAGTCAGAGACGGGGACAGGGACAGGGACAGGACAGGGACAAGGACGGCAAGAGGGACAGGGACAGAGGCAGAGGCAGAGACAGAGGCAGAGACGGAGACGGAGACAGAGACAGAGACCAAGTCGGAGACGGAGACAAAGACAGAGACAGAGACAGAGACAGAGACAGAGACAGAGACAGAGACACAGACAGAGGCAGAGGCAGAGGCAGAGACAGAGACAGAGTCAGAGACAGGGACAGGGACAGGGACAGGATAGGGACAAGGACAGCAAGAGGGACAGGGACAGGGAGCGGGTCAGAGACAGAGACAGAGGCAGAGGCAGAGGCAGATGCAGGGACAGAGACAGGGCCAAAGGCAGAGGCAGAGGCAGAGACAGAGACGGAGACAGAGACAGAGACCGAGACGGAGACAGAGACAGAGACAGAGACAGAGACGGAGGCAAAGACCGAGACAGAGACAGAGTCAGAGACAGGGACAGAGACAGAGACAGAGACAAAGACCGAGACAGGGACTGAGACAGGGACAGGGACAGGGACAGGATAGGGACAAGGACAGCAAGAGGGACAGGGACAGGGAGCGGGTCAGAGACAGAGACAGAGGCAGAGGCAGATGCAGAGACAGAGACAGAGACAGGGACAGAGACAGACACAGAGACAGAGACAGAGACAGAGACAGAGACAGAGACAGAGACAGAGACAGAGACAGAGACAGAGACAGAGACAGAGACAGAGACAGAGACAGAGACAGAGACAGAGACAGAGACAGAGACAGAGTCAGAGACGGGGACAGGGACAGGGACAGGACAGGGACAAGGACGGCAAGAGGGACAGGGACAGAGGCAGAGGCAGAGACAGAGGCAGAGACGGAGACGGAGACAGAGACAGAGACCAAGTCGGAGACGGAGACAAAGACAGAGACAGAGACAGAGACAGAGACAGAGACAGAGACAGAGACAGAGACACAGACAGAGGCAGAGGCAGAGGCAGAGACAGAGACGGAGACAGACACAGGGGCAGAGACAGAAACCGAGACAAAGGCAGAGACAGGGACAGAGACGGAGGCAGAGGCAGAGACGGAGACGGAGACAGAGACAGAGACAGAGACGGAGACAAAGACCGAGACAGAGACAGAGACAGAGACGGAGACAGAGACAGAGACAGAGACAGAGACAGAGACAGAGACAGAGACAGAGTCAGAGACAGGGACAGGGACAGGGACAGGATAGGGACAAGGACAGCAAGAGGGACAGGGACAGGGAGCGGGTCAGAGACAGAGACAGAGGCAGAGGCAGAGGCAGATGCAGGGACAGAGACAGGGCCAAAGGCAGAGGCAGAGGCAGAGACAGAGACGGAGACAGAGACAGAGACCGAGACGGAGACAGAGACAGAGACAGAGACAGAGACGGAGGCAAAGACCGAGACAGAGACAGAGTCAGAGACAGGGACAGAGACAGAGACAGAGACAAAGACCGAGACAGGGACTGAGACAGGGACAGGGACAGGGACAGGATAGGGACAAGGACAGCAAGAGGGACAGGGACAGGGAGCGGGTCAGAGACAGAGACAGAGGCAGAGGCAGATGCAGAGACAGAGACAGAGACAGGGACAGAGACAGAGAGAGAGACAGAGACAGAGACAGAGACAGAGGCAGAGGCAGAGGCAGAGGCAGAGACAGAGACAGAGACAGAGGCAGAGACCGAGACGGAGACAGAGACAGAGACAGAGACAGAGACGGAGACAAAGACCGAGACAGAGACAGAGACAGAGTCAGAGACAGATACAGAGGCAGATACAGAGACAGAGGCAGAGTCAGAGACGGGGACAGGGACAGAGACAGAGACAAGGACAGAGACAGAGACAGAGGCAGAGGCAGCGGCAGAGACGGAGACGGAGACTGAGACAGAGACCAAGACGGAGACGGAGACAGAGACACGCACGGGGTCAGAGACAGAGACAGAGACAGAGACAGAGGCAGAGGCAGAGGCAGAGACAGAGACAGAGACTGAGACAGAGACAGAGACAGGGATAGAGACAGGGACAGAGACAGAGAGAGAGAGACAGAGACAGAGACAGAGACAGAGACAGAGACAGACACAGGGGCAGAGACAGAAACCGAGACAAAGACAGAGACAGAGACAGAGATGGAGGCAGAGGCAGAGGCAGAGACAGAGACGGAGACAGAGACAGAGACAGAGACCGAGACGGAGACAGAGACAGAGACAGAGACGTAGACGAAGACCGAGACAGAGACAGAGTCAGTGACAGGGACAGAGACAGAGACAGAGACAGAGACAGAGACAGAGTCAGAGACGGGGACAGGGACAGGGACAGGACAGGGACAAGGACAGCAAGAGGGACAGGGACAGGCAGCGGGTCAGAGACAGAAACAGAGGCAGAGGCAGAGGCAGAGACAGAGACAGAGACAGAGACAGAGACAGAGACAGAGACAGAGACAGAGACAGAGACAAATACCGAGACAGAAACAGCGACAGAGACAGAGACAGATACAGAGACAAAGACCGAGACAGAGGCAGAGACAGAGACAGAGACAGAGACAGAGACAGAGACAGAGACAGAGACAGAGACAGAGACAGAGGCAGAGACAGAGACAGAAACAGAGACAGAGGCAGAGGCAGAGACGGAGACGGAGACAGAGACAGAGACCAAGACGGAGACAGCGTCAGAGGCAGAGACGGAGACGGAGACAGAGACAGAGACCAAGACGGAGACGGAGACAGAGACGGAGTCAGAGACAGAGACAGATACAGAGACAAAGACCGAGACAGAGGCAGAGACAGAGACAGAGACAGAGACAGAGACAGAGGCAGAGGCAGAGACAGAGACAGAGACAGGGACAGGGACAGTGACAGAAACAGAGACAAAGACAGAGACAGAGACAGAAACAGAGACAAAGACGGAGACAAAGACAGACACAGAGACAGAGACAGAGACAGAGGCAAAGACAGAGGCAAAGGCAGAGGCGGAGACAGAGACGGAGACAGAGACAGACCGAGATGGAGACAGAGACAGAGACAGAGACAGAGACGGAGGCAGGGGCAGAGGCAGAGACAGAGACAGAGTCAGGGACAGGGACAGTGACAGAGACAGAGACAGAGACAGAGACAGAGACAGAGACAGAGACAGAGGCAGAGGCAGAGACGGAGACGGAGACAGAGACAGAGACCAAGACGGAGACAGCGTCAGAGGCAGAGACGGAGACGGAGACAGAGACAGAGACCAAGACGGAGACGGAGACAGAGACGGAGTCAGAGACAGAGACAGATACAGAGACAAAGACCGAGACAGAGGCAGAGACAGAGACAGAGACAGAGACAGAGACAGAGGCAGAGGCAGAGACAGAGACAGAGACAGGGACAGGGACAGTGACAGAAACAGAGACAAAGACAGAGACAGAGACAGAAACAGAGACAAAGACGGAGACAAAGACAGACACAGAGACAGAGACAGAGACAGAGGCAAAGACAGAGGCAAAGGCAGAGGCGGAGACAGAGACGGAGACAGAGACAGACCGAGATGGAGACAGAGACAGAGACAGAGACAGAGACGGAGACAAATACCGAGACAGAAACAGCGACAGAGACAGAGACAGAGACAGAGACAGAGGCAGAGGCAGAGGCAGAGACAGACACAGAGTCAGGGACAGGGACAGTGACAGAGACAGAGACAGAGACTGATACAGAGACAAAGACCGAGACAGAGACAGAGACAGAGACAGAGACAGAGACAGAGACAGAGACAGAGGCAGAGACAGAGACAGAGACAGAGACAGAGACAGAGGCAGAGGCAGAGACGGAGACAGAGACAGAGACCAAGACGGAGACGGAGACAGAGACGGAGTCAGAGACAGAGACAGATACAGAGACAAAGACTGAGACAGAGGCAGAGACAGAGACAGAGACAGAGACAGAGACAGAGGCAGAGGCAGAGACAGAGACAGAGACAGGGACAGGGACAGTGACAGAAACAGAGACAAAGACAGAGACAGAGACAGAAACAGAGACAAAGACGGAGACAAAGACAGACACAGAGACAGAGACAGAGACAGAGGCAAAGACAGAGGCAAAGGCAGAGGCGGAGACAGAGACGGAGACAGAGACAGAGACCGAGATGGAGACAGAGACAGAGACAGAGACAGAGACGGAGACAAATACCGAGACAGAAACAGCGACAGAGACAGAGACAGAGACAGAGACAGAGGCAGATGCAGAGGCAGAGACAGAGACAGAGTCAGGGACAGGGACAGTGACAGAGACAGAGACAGAGACTGATACAGAGACAAAGACCGAGCCAGAGACAGAGACAGAGACAGAGACAGAGACAGAGACAGAGACAGAGACAGAGACAGAGACAGAGACAGAGACAGAGACAGAGACAGAGACAGAGACAGAGACAGAGGCAGAGGCAGAGACAGAGGCAGAGACGGTGACGGAGACAGAGACAGAGACCAAGTCGGAGACGGAGACAAAGACAGAGACAGAGACAGAGACAGAGACAGAGACAGAGACAGAGACAGAGACAGAGACAGAGACAGAGGCAAAGACAGAGGCAAAGGCAGAGGCGGAGACAGAGACGGAGACAGAGACAGACCGAGATGGAGACAGAGACAGAGACAGAGACAGAGACGGAGGCAGGGGCAGAGGCAGAGACAGAGACAGAGTCAGGGACAGGGACAGTGACAGAGACAGAGACAGAGACAGAGACAGAGACAGAGACAGAGGCAGAGGCAGAGACGGAGACGGAGACAGAGACAGAGACCAAGACGGAGACAGCGTCAGAGGCAGAGACGGAGACGGAGACAGAGACAGAGACCAAGACGGAGACGGAGACAGAGACGGAGTCAGAGACAGAGACAGATACAGAGACAAAGACCGAGACAGAGGCAGAGACAGAGACAGAGACAGAGACAGAGACAGAGGCAGAGGCAGAGACAGAGACAGAGACAGGGACAGGGACAGTGACAGAAACAGAGACAAAGACAGAGACAGAGACAGAAACAGAGACAAAGACGGAGACAAAGACAGACACAGAGACAGAGACAGAGACAGAGCCAAAGACAGAGGCAAAGGCAGAGGCGGAGACAGAGACGGAGACAGAGACAGACCGAGATGGAGACAGAGACAGAGACAGAGACAGAGACGGAGACAAATACCGAGACAGAAACAGCGACAGAGACAGAGACAGAGACAGAGACAGAGGCAGAGGCAGAGGCAGAGACAGACACAGAGTCAGGGACAGGGACAGTGACAGAGACAGAGACAGAGACTGATACAGAGACAAAGACCGAGACAGAGACAGAGACAGAGACAGAGACAGAGACAGAGACAGAGACAGAGACAGAGGCAGAGACAGAGACAGAGACAGAGACAGAGACAGAGGCAGAGGCAGAGACGGAGACAGAGACAGAGACCAAGACGGAGACGGAGACAGAGACGGAGTCAGAGACAGAGACAGATACAGAGACAAAGACTGAGACAGAGGCAGAGACAGAGACAGAGACAGAGACAGAGACAGAGGCAGAGGCAGAGACAGAGACAGAGACAGGGACAGGGACAGTGACAGAAACAGAGACAAAGACAGAGACAGAGACAGAAACAGAGACAAAGACGGAGACAAAGACAGACACAGAGACAGAGACAGAGACAGAGGCAAAGACAGAGGCAAAGGCAGAGGCGGAGACAGAGACGGAGACAGAGACAGAGACCGAGATGGAGACAGAGACAGAGACAGAGACAGAGACGGAGACAAATACCGAGACAGAAACAGCGACAGAGACAGAGACAGAGACAGAGACAGAGACAGAGGCAGATGCAGAGGCAGAGACAGAGACAGAGTCAGGGACAGGGACAGTGACAGAGACAGAGACAGAGACTGATACAAAGACAAAGACCGAGCCAGAGACAGAGACAGAGACAGAGACAGAGACAGAGACAGAGACAGAGACAGAGACAGAGACAGAGACAGAGACAGAGACAGAGACAGAGACAGAGACAGAGACAGAGACAGAGGCAGAGGCAGAGACAGAGGCAGAGACGGTGACGGAGACAGAGACAGAGACCAAGTCGGAGACGGAGACAAAGACAGAGACAGAGACAGAGACAGAGACAGAGACAGAGACAGAGACAGAGACAGAGACAGAGACAGAGACAGAGACAGGGACAGAGACAGAGACAGAGACAGAGAGAGAGACAGAGACAGAGACAGAGACAGAGACAGAGACAGAGACAGAGACAGAGACAGAGACAGAGACAGGGACAGAGACAGAGACAGAGACAGAGACAGAGACAGAGACAGAGACAGAGACAGAGACAGAGACAGAGACAGAGGCAGAGGCAGAGACAGAGGCAGAGACAGAGGCAGAGACGGAGACGGAGACAGAGACAGGGACCAAGTCGGAGACGGAGACAAAGACAGAGACAGAGACAGAGACAGAGACAGAGACAGAGACAGAGACAGAGACAGAGACAGAGACAGAGACAGAGACAGAGACAGAGACAGAGACAGAGACAGAGACAGAGACAGAGACAGAGACAGAGACAGAGACAGAGACAGAGACAGAGACAGAGACAGAGACAGAGACAGAGACAGAGACAGAGACAGAGACAGAGACAGAGACAGAGACAGAGACAGAGACAGAGACAGAGACAGAGACAGAGACAGAGACAGAGACAGAGACAGAGACAGAGACAGAGTCAGAGACGGGGACAGGGACAGGGACAGGACAGGGACAGAGACAGAGACAGAGTCAGAGACGGGGACAGGGACAGGGACAGGACAGGGACAAGGACAGCAAGAGGGACAGGGACAGGCAGCGGGTCAGAGACAGAAACAGAGGCAGAGGCAGAGGCAGATGCAGGGACAGAGACAGGGCCAAAGGCAGAGGCAGAGACAGAGACAGGAGCAGAGACAGGGACAGGGACAGTGACAGGGACAGAGAGAGAGAGAGAGACAGAGACAGAGACACAGACAGAGGCAGAGGCAGAGGCAGAGACAGAGACGGAGACAGACACAGGGGCAGAGACAGAAACCGAGACAAAGACAGAGACAGGGACAGAGACGGAGGCAGAGGCAGAGACGGAGACGGAGACAGAGACAGAGACAGAGACGGAGACAAAGACCGAGACAGAGACAGAGACAGAGACGGAGACGGAGACAGAGACAGAGACCAAGTCGGAGGCGGAGACAGAGACACAGACAGAGACAGAGACAGACACAGAGACAGAGACAGAGACAGAGACAGAGACAGAGACAGAGACAGAGACAGAGACAGAGACAGAGACAAAGACAGAGACAGAGACAGAGACAGAGACAGAGACAGAGACGGAGACAAATACCCAGACAGAAACAGCGACAGAGACAGAGACAGAGACAGAGACAGAGGCAGAGGCAGAGGCAGAGACAGAGACAGAGTCAGGGACAGGGACAGTGACAGAGACAGAGACAGAGACTGATACAGAGACAAAGACCGAGACAGAGACAGAGACAGAGACAGAGACAGAGACAGAGACAGAGACAGAGACAGAGACAGAGACAGAGACAGAGACAGAGACAGAGACAGAGACAGAGGCAGAGGCAGAGACAGAGGCAGAGACGGAGACGGAGACAGAGACAGAGACCAAGTCGGAGACGGAGACAAAGACAGAGACAGAGACAGAGACAGAGACAGAGAGAGAGACAGAGACAGAGACAGAGACAGAGACAGAGGCAGAGGCAGAGACAGAGACGGAGACAGAGACAGAGACCGAGACGGAGACAGAGACAGAGACAGAGACGGAGACGGAGGCAAAGACCGAGACAGAGACAGAGTCAGAGACAGGGACAGAGACAGAGACAGAGACAGAGACAGAGACAGAGTCAGAGACAGGGACAGGGACAGGGACAGGATAGGGACAAGGACAGCAAGAGGGACAGGGACAGGGAGCGGGTCAGAGACAGAGACAGAGGCAGAGGCAGAGGCAGATGCAGGGACAGAGACAGGGCCAAAGGCAGAGACAGAGACAGCGACCGAGACAGAGACAGAGACAGAGACAGAGACAGAGACAGAGACAGAGACAGAGACAGAGACAGAGACAGGGACAGGGTCAGAGACAGAGACAGAGACAGAGACAGAGACAGAGACAGAGACAGAGACAGAGACAGAGACAGAGACAAAGACCGAGACAGGGACAGAGACAGAGACAGAGACAGAGGCAGATGCAGAGACAGAGACAGAGACAGGGACAGAGACAGAGAGAGAGACAGAGACAGAGACAGAGACAGAGGCAGAGGCAGAGGCAGAGGCAGAGACAGAGACAGAGACAGAGGCAGAGACCGAGACAGAGAAGAGACAGAGACAGAGACAGAGACAGAGACAGAGACAGAGACAAATACCGAGACAGAAACAGCGACAGAGACAGAGACAGATACAGAGACAAAGACCGAGACAGAGGCAGAGACAGAGACAGAGACAGAGACAGAGACAGAGACAGAGACAGAGACAGAGACAGAGACAGAGGCAGAGACAGAGACAGAAACAGAGACAGAGGCAGAGGCAGAGACGGAGACGGAGACACAGACAGAGACCAAGACGGAGACAGCGTCAGAGGCAGAGACGGAGACGGAGACAGAGACAGAGACCAAGACGGAGACGGAGACAGAGACGGAGTCAGAGACAGAGACAGAGACAGATACAGAGACAAAGACCGAGACAGAGGCAGAGACAGAGACAGAGACAGAGACAGAGACAGAGGCAGAGGCAGAGACAGAGACAGAGACAGGGACAGGGACAGTGACAGAAACAGAGACAAAGACAGAGACAGAGACAGAAACAGAGACAAAGACGGAGACAAAGACAGACACAGAGACAGAGACAGAGACAGAGGCAAAGACAGAGGCAAAGGCAGAGGCGGAGACAGAGACGGAGACAGAGACAGACCGAGATGGAGACAGAGACAGAGACAGAGACAGAGACGGAGGCAGGGGCAGAGGCAGAGACAGAGACAGAGTCAGGGACAGGGACAGTGACAGAGACAGAGACAGAGACAGAGACAGAGACAGAGACAGAGGCAGAGGCAGAGACGGAGACGGAGACAGAGACAGAGACAGAGGCAGAGGCAGAGACAGAGACAGAGACAGGGACAGGGACAGTGACAGAAACAGAGACAAAGACAGAGACAGAGACAGAAACAGAGACAAAGACGGAGACAAAGACAGACACAGAGACAGAGACAGAGACAGAGGCAGAGACAGAGACAGAAACAGAGACAGAGGCAGAGGCAGAGACGGAGACGGAGACAGAGACAGAGACCAAGACGGAGACAGCGTCAGAGGCAGAGACGGAGACGGAGACAGAGACAGAGACCAAGACGGAGACAGCGTCAGAGGCAGAGACGGAGACGGAGACAGAGACAGAGACCAAGACGGAGACGGAGACAGAGACGGAGTCAGAGACAGAGACAGATACAGAGACAAAGACCGAGACAGAGGCAGAGACAGAGACAGAGACAGAGACAGAGACAGAGGCAGAGGCAGAGACAGAGACAGAGACAGGGACAGGGACAGTGACAGAAACAGAGACAAAGACAGAGACAGAGACAGAAACAGAGACAAAGACGGAGACAAAGACAGACACAGAGACAGAGACAGAGACAGAGGCAAAGACAGAGGCAAAGGCAGAGGCGGAGACAGAGACGGAGACAGAGACAGACCGAGATGGAGACAGAGACAGAGACAGAGACAGAGACGGAGACAAATACCGAGACAGAAACAGCGACAGAGACAGAGACAGAGACAGAGACAGAGGCAGAGGCAGAGGCAGAGACAGACACAGAGTCAGGGACAGGGACAGTGACAGAGACAGAGACAGAGACTGATACAGAGACAAAGACCGAGACAGAGGCAGAGACAGAGACAGAGACAGAGACAGAGACAGAGGCAGAGGCAGAGACAGAGACAGAGACAGGGACAGGGACAGTGACAGAAACAGAGACAAAGACAGAGACAGAGACAGAAACAGAGACAAAGACGGAGACAAAGACAGACACAGAGACAGAGACAGAGACAGAGGCAAAGACAGAGGCAAAGGCAGAGGCGGAGACAGAGACGGAGACAGAGACAGACCGAGATGGAGACAGAGACAGAGACAGAGACAGAGACGGAGACAAATACCGAGACAGAAACAGCGACAGAGACAGAGACAGAGACAGAGACAGAGGCAGAGGCAGAGGCAGAGACAGACACAGAGTCAGGGACAGGGACAGTGACAGAGACAGAGACAGAGACTGATACAGAGACAAAGACCGAGACAGAGACAGAGACAGAGACAGAGACAGAGACAGAGACAGAGACAGAGGCAGAGACAGAGACAGAGACAGAGACAGAGACAGAGGCAGAGGCAGAGACGGAGACAGAGACAGAGACCAAGACGGAGACGGAGACAGAGACGGAGTCAGAGACAGAGACAGATACAGAGACAAAGACTGAGACAGAGGCAGAGACAGAGACAGAGACAGAGACAGAGACAGAGGCAGAGGCAGAGACAGAGACAGAGACAGGGACAGGGACAGTGACAGAAACAGAGACAAAGACAGAGACAGAGACAGAAACAGAGACAAAGACGGAGACAAAGACAGACACAGAGACAGAGACAGAGACTGAGGCAAAGACAGAGGCAAAGGCAGAGGCGGAGACAGAGACGGAGACAGAGACAGAGACCGAGATGGAGACAGAGACAGAGACAGAGACAGAGACGGAGACAAATACCGAGACAGAAACAGCGACAGAGACAGAGACAGAGACAGAGACAGAGGCAGATGCAGAGGCAGAGACAGAGACAGAGTCAGGGACAGGGACAGTGACAGAGACAGAGACAGAGACTGATACAGAGACAAAGACCGAGCCAGAGACAGAGACAGAGACAGAGACAGAGACAGAGACAGAGACAGAGACAGAGACAGAGACAGAGACAGAGACAGAGACAGAGACAGAGACAGAGACAGAGGCAGAGGCAGAGACAGAGGCAGAGACGGTGACGGAGACAGAGACAGAGACCAAGTCGGAGACGGAGACAAAGACAGAGACAGAGACAGAGACAGAGACAGAGACAGAGACAGAGACAGAGACAGAGACAGAGACAGAGACAGAGACAGAGACAGGGACAGAGACAGAGACAGAGACAGAGAGAGAGACAGAGACAGAGACAGAGACAGAGACAGAGACAGAGACAGAGACAGAGACAGAGACAGGGACAGAGACAGAGACAGAGACAGAGACAGAGACAGAGACAGAGACAGAGACAGAGACAGAGACAGAGACAGAGACAGAGGCAGAGGCAGAGACAGAGGCAGAGACAGAGGCAGAGACGGAGACGGAGACAGAGACAGGGACCAAGTCGGAGACGGAGACAAAGACAGAGACAGAGACAGAGACAGAGACAGAGACAGAGACAGAGACAGAGACAGAGACAGAGACAGAGACAGAGACAGAGACAGAGACAGGACAGGGACAAGGACAGCAAGAGGGACAGGGACAGGCAGCGGGTCAGAGACAGAAACAGAGGCAGAGGCAGAGGCAGATGCAGGGACAGAGACAGGGCCAAAGGCAGAGGCAGAGACAGAGACAGGAGCAGAGACAGGGACAGGGACAGTGACAGGGACAGAGAGAGAGAGAGAGACAGAGACAGAGACACAGACAGAGGCAGAGGCAGAGGCAGAGACAGAGACGGAGACAGACACAGGGGCAGAGACAGAAACCGAGACAAAGACAGAGACAGGGACAGAGACGGAGGCAGAGGCAGAGACGGAGACGGAGACAGAGACAGAGACAGAGACGGAGACAAAGACCGAGACAGAGACAGAGACAGAGACGGAGACGGAGACAGAGACAGAGACCAAGTCGGAGGCGGAGACAGAGACACAGACAGAGACAGAGACAGACACAGAGACAGAGACAGAGACAGAGACAGAGACAGAGACAGAGACAGAGACAGAGACAGAGACAGATACAGAGACAGAGACGGAGACAAATACCCAGACAGAAACAGCGACAGAGACAGAGACAGAGACAGAGACAGAGGCAGAGGCAGAGGCAGAGACAGAGACAGAGTCAGGGACAGGGACAGTGACAGAGACAGAGACAGAGACTGATACAGAGACAAAGACCGAGACAGAGACAGAGACAGAGACAGAGACAGAGACAGAGACAGAGACAGAGACAGAGACAGAGACAGAGACAGAGACAGAGACAGAGACAGAGACAGAGGCAGAGGCAGAGACAGAGGCAGAGACGGAGACGGAGACAGAGACAGAGACCAAGTCGGAGACGGAGACAAAGACAGAGACAGAGACAGAGACAGAGACAGAGAGAGAGACAGAGACAGAGACAGAGACAGAGACAGAGGCAGAGGCAGAGACAGAGACGGAGACAGAGACAGAGACCGAGACGGAGACAGAGACAGAGACAGAGACAGAGACGGAGGCAAAGACCGAGACAGAGACAGAGTCAGAGACAGGGACAGAGACAGAGACAGAGACAGAGACAGAGACAGAGTCAGAGACAGGGACAGGGACAGGGACAGGATAGGGACAAGGACAGCAAGAGGGACAGGGACAGGGAGCGGGTCAGAGACAGAGACAGAGGCAGAGGCAGAGGCAGATGCAGGGACAGAGACAGGGCCAAAGGCAGAGGCAGAGACAGAGACAGAGACAGAGACAGAGACAGAGACAGAGACAGAGACAGAGACAGAGACAGAGACAGAGACAGAGACAGAGACAGAGGCAGAGGCAGAGACAGAGGCAGAGACGGAGACGGAGACAGAGACAGAGACCAAGTCGGAGACGGAGACAAAGACAGAGACAGAGACAGAGACAGAGACAGAGACAGAGACAGAGACAGAGGCAGAGGCAGAGACAGAGACAGAGACAGGGACAGGGACAGTGACAGAAACAGAGACAAAGACAGAGACAGAGACAGAAACAGAGACAAAGACGGAGACAAAGACAGACACAGAGACAGAGACGGAGACAGAGGCAAAGACAGAGGCAAAGGCAGAGGCGGAGACAGAGACGGAGACAGAGACAGAGACAGAGACAGAGACAGAGACAGAGACAGAGACAGAGACAGAGACAGAGACAGAGACAGAGACAGAGGCAGAGGCAGAGACAGAGGCAGAGACGGAGACGGAGACAGAGACAGAGACCAAGTCGGAGACGGAGACAAAGACAGAGACAGAGACAGAGACAGAGACAGAGACAGAGACAGAGACAGAGACAGAGACAGAGACAGAGACAGAGACAGAGACAGAGACAGAGACAGAGACAGAGACAGAGACAGAGACAGAGACAGAGACAGAGACAGGGACAGAGACAGAGACAGAGACAGAGACAGAGACGGAGGCAGAGGCAGAGACGGAGACGGAGACAGTGACAGAGACAGAGACAGAGACGGAGACGGAGACAGAGACAGAGTCCAAGTCGGAGGCGGAGACAGAGACACAGACAGAGACAGAGACAGACACAGAGACAGAGACAGAGACAGAGACAGAGACAGAGACAGAGACAGAGACAGAGACAGAGACAGAGACAGAGACAGAGACAGAGACAGAGACAGAGACAGAGACAGAGACAGAGACAGAGACAGAGACAGAGACAGAGACAGAGACAGAGACAGAGACAGAGACAGAGACAGAGACAGAGACAGAGACAGAGACAGAGACAGAGACAGGGACAGAGACAGAGACAGAGACAGAGACAGAGACAGAGACAGAGACAAAGACAGAGACACAGACAGAGACAAAGACCGAGACAGGGACAGAGACAGAGACAGAGGCAGAGGCAGATGCAGAGACAGAGACAGAGACAGGGACAGAGACAGAGAGAGACACAGAGACAGAGACAGAGACAGAGGCAAAGACAGAGGCAGAGACAGAGACGGAGACAGAGACGGAGACAGAGACAGAGACCGAGATGGAGACAGAGACAGAGACAGAGACAGAGACGGAGACAAATACCGAGACAGAAACAGCGACAGAGACAGAGACAGAGACAGAGGCAGAGGCAGAGGCAGAGACAGAGACAGAGTCAGGGACAGGGACAGTGACAGAGACAGAGACAGAGACTGATACAGAGACAAAGACCGAGACAGAGACAGAGACAGAGACAGAGACAGAGACAGAGACAGAGACAGAGACAGAGACAGAGACAGAGACAGAGACAGAGACAGAGACAGAGGCAGAGACAGAGACAGAGACAGAGGCAGAGGCAGAGACAGAGGCAGAGACAGAGACAGAGACAGAGACAGAGACAGAGACAGAGACAGAGTCAGAGACGGGGACAGGGACAGGGACAGGACAGGGACAAGGACAGCAAGAGGGACAGGGACAGAGGCAGAGGCAGAGACAGAGGCAGAGACGGAGACGGAGACAGAGACAGAGACCAAGTCGGAGACGGAGACAAAGACAGAGACAGAGACAGAGACAGAGACAGAGACAGAGACAGAGACAGAGACAGAGACAGAGTCAGAGACAGAGACAGAGACAGAGACAGAGACAGAGACAGAGACAGAGACAGAGACAGAGACAGAGACAGAGACAGAGACAGAGACAGAGACAGAGACAGAGACAGAGACAGAGACAGAGACAGAGGCAGAGACAGAGACAGAGACAGAGACAGAGTCAGAGACGGGGACAGGGACAGGGACAGGACAGGGAGAAGGACAGCAAGAGGGACAGGGACAGGCAGCGGGTCAGAGACAGAAACAGAGGCAGAGGCAGAGGCAGATGCAGGGACAGAGACAGGGCCAAAGGCAGAGGCAGAGACAGAGACAGGAGCAGAGACAGGGACAGGGACAGTGACAGGGACAGAGAGAGAGAGAGAGACAGAGACAGAGACACAGACAGAGGCAGAGGCAGAGGCAGAGACAGAGACGGAGACAGACACAGGGGCAGAGACAGAAACCGAGACAAAGACAGAGACAGGGACAGAGACGGAGGCAGAGGCAGAGACGGAGACGGAGACAGAGACAGAGACAGAGACGGAGACAAAGACCGAGACAGAGACAGAGACAGAGACGGAGACGGAGACAGAGACAGAGACCAAGTCGGAGGCGGATACAGAGACACAGACAGAGACAGAGACAGAGACAGACACAGCGACAGAGACAGAGACAGAGACAGAGATAGAGACAGAGACAGAGACAGAGACAGAGACAGAGACAGAGACAGGGACAGAGACAGAGACAGAGACAGAGGCAGAGGCAGATGCAGAGACAGAGACAGAGACAGGGACAGAGACAGAGAGAGAGACAGAGACAGAGACAGAGACAGAGACAGAGGCAGAGGCAGAGACAGAGACGGAGACAGAGACAGAGACCGAGACGGAGACAGAGACAGAGACAGAGACAGAGACGGAGGCAAAGACCGAGACAGAGACAGAGTCAGAGACAGGGACAGAGACAGAGACAGAGACAGAGACAGAGACAGAGTCAGAGACAGGGACAGGGACAGGGACAGGATAGGGACAAGGACAGCAAGAGGGACAGGGACAGGGAGCGGGTCAGAGACAGAGACAGAGGCAGAGGCAGAGGCAGATGCAGGGACAGAGACAGGGCCAAAGGCAGAGACAGAGACAGCGACCGAGACAGAGACAGAGACAGAGACAGAGACAGAGACAGAGACAGAGACAGAGACAGAGACAGAGACAGAGACAGGGACAGGGTCAGAGACAGAGACAGAGACAGAGACAGAGACAGAGACAGAGACAGAGACAGAGACAGAGACAGAGACAAAGACCGAGACAGGGACAGAGACAGAGACAGAGACAGAGGCAGATGCAGAGACAGAGACAGAGACAGGGACAGAGACAGAGAGAGAGACAGAGACAGAGACAGAGACAGAGGCAGAGGCAGAGGCAGAGGCAGAGACAGAGACAGAGACAGAGGCAGAGACCGAGACGGAGACAGAGACAGAGACAGAGACAGAGACGGAGACAAAGACCGAGACAGAGACAGAGACAGAGTCAGAGACAGAAACAGAGGCAGAGACAGAGACAGAGGCAGAGTCAGAGACGGGGACAGGGACAGAGACAGAGACAGAGACAGAGACAGAGACAGAGACAGAGACAGAGACAGAGGCAGAGGCAGAGACAGAGGCAGAGACGGAGACGGAGACAGAGACAGAGACCAAGTCGGAGACGGAGACAAAGACAGAAACAGAGACAGAGACAGAGACAGAGACAGAGACAGAGACAGAGACAGAGACAGAGACAGAGACAGAGACAGAGACAGAGACAGAGACAGAGACAGAGACAGAGACAGAGACAGAGGCAGAGGCAGAGACAGAGGCAGAGACGGAGACGGAGACAGAGACAGAGACCAAGTCGGAGACGGAGACAAAGACAGAGACAGAGACAGAGACAGAGACAGAGACAGAGACAGAGACAGAGGCAGAGGCAGAGACAGAGACAGAGACAGGGACAGGGACAGTGACAGAAACAGAGACAAAGACAGAGACAGAGACAGAAACAGAGACAAAGACGGAGACAAAGACAGACACAGAGACAGAGACGGAGACAGAGGCAAAGACAGAGGCAAAGGCAGAGGCGGAGACAGAGACGGAGACAGAGACAGAGACAGAGACAGAGACAGAGACAGAGACAGAGACAGAGACAGAGACAGAGACAGAGACAGAGACAGAGGCAGAGGCAGAGACAGAGGCAGAGACAGAGACAGAGACAGAGACAGAGACAGGGACAGAGACAGAGACAGAGACAGAGACAGAGACGGAGGCAGAGGCAGAGACGGAGACGGAGACAGTGACAGAGACAGAGACAGAGACGGAGACGGAGACAGAGACAACGACCAAGTCGGAGGCGGAGACAGAGACACAGACAGAGACAGAGACAGACACAGAGACAGAGACAGAGACAGAGACAGAGACAGAGACAGAGACAGAGACAGAGACAGAGACAGAGACAGAGACAGAGACAGAGACAGAGACAGAGACAGAGACAGAGACAGAGACAGAGACAGAGACAGAGACAGAGACAGAGACAGAGACAGGGACAGAGACAGAGACAGAGACAGAGACAGAGACAGAGACAAAGACAGAGACACAGACAGAGACAAAGACCGAGACAGGGACAGAGACAGAGACAGAGGCAGAGGCAGAGGCAGATGCAGAGACAGAGACAGAGACAGGGACAGAGACAGAGAGAGACACAGAGACAGAAACAGAGACAGAGGCAAAGACAGAGGCAGAGACAGAGACGGAGACAGAGACGGAGACAGAGACAGAGGCCGAGATGGAGACAGAGACAGAGACAGAGACAGAGACGGAGACAAATACCGAGACAGAAACAGCGACAGAGACAGAGACAGAGACAGAGACAGAGGCAGAGGCAGAGGCAGAGACAGAGACAGAGTCAGGGACAGGGACAGTGACAGAGACAGAGACAGAGACTGATACAGAGACAAAGACCGAGACAGAGACAGAGACAGAGACAGAGACAGAGACAGAGACAGAGACAGAGACAGAGACAGAGACAGAGACAGAGACAGAGACAGAGACAGAGACAGAGACAGAGACAGAGACAGAATCAGAGACGGGGACAGGGACAGGCAGCGGGTCAGAGACAGAAACAGAGGCAGAGGCAGAGGCAGATGCAGGGACAGAGACAGGGCCAAAGGCAGAGGCAGAGACAGAGACAGAGACAGAGACAGAGACAGAGACAGAGACAGAGTCAGAGACAGAGACAGAGACAGAGACAGAGACAGAGGCAGAGGCAGAGACAGAGGCAGAGACGGAGACGGAGACAGAGACAGAGACCAAGTCGGAGACGGAGACAAAGACAGAGACAGAGACAGAGACAGAGACAGAGACAGAGACAGAGACAGAGGCAGAGGCAGAGACAGAGACAGAGACAGGGACAGGGACAGTGACAGAAACAGAGACAAAGACAGAGACAGAGACAGAAACAGAGACAAAGACGGAGACAAAGACAGACACAGAGACAGAGACGGAGACAGAGGCAAAGACAGAGGCAAAGGCAGAGGCGGAGACAGAGACGGAGACAGAGACAGAGACAGAGACAGAGACAGAGACAGAGACAGAGACAGAGACAGAGACAGAGACAGAGGCAGAGGCAGAGACAGAGGCAGAGACGGAGACGGAGACAGAGACAGAGACCAAGTCGGAGACGGAGACAAAGACAGAGACAGAGACAGAGACAGAGACAGAGACAGAGACAGAGACAGAGACAGAGACAGAGACAGAGACAGAGACAGAGACAGAGACAGAGACAGAGACAGAGACAGAGACAGAGACAGGGACAGAGACAGAGACAGAGACAGAGACGGAGACAGAGACAGAGACCGAGATGGAGACAGAGACAGAGACAGAGACAGAGACGGAGACAAATACCGAGACAGAAACAGCGACAGAGACAGAGACAGAGACAGAGACCGAGATGGAGACAGAGACAGAGACAGAGACAGAGACGGAGACAAATACCGAGACAGAAACAGCGACAGAGACAGAGACAGAGACAGAGACAGAGACAGAGACAGAGACAGAGACAGAGACAGAGACAGAGACAGAGACAGAGACAGAGACAGGGACAGAGACAGAGACAGAGACAGAGACAGAGACGGAGGCAGAGGCAGAGACGGAGACGGAGACAGTGACAGAGACAGAGACAGAGACAGAGACAGAGACAGAGGCAGAGACAGAGACAGAGACAGAGGCAGAGGCAGAGACAGAGGCAGAGACGGAGACGGAGACAGAGACAGAGACCAAGTCGGAGACGGAGACAAAGACAGAGACAGAGACAGAGACAGAAACAGAGACAGAGACAGAGGCAGAGGCAGAGACAGAGACAGAGACAGAGACAGAGACAGAGACAGAGACAGAGACAGAGACAGAGACAGAGACAGAGACAGAGACAGAGACAGAGACAGAGACAGAGTCAGAGACGGGGACAGGGACAGGGACAGGACAGGGACAAGGACAGCAAGAGGGACAGGGACAGAGGCAGAGGCAGAGACAGAGGCAGAGACGGAGACGGAGACAGAGACAGAGACCAAGTCGGAGACGGAGACAAAGACAGAGACAGAGACAGAGACAGAGACAGAGACAGAGACAGAGACAGAGACAGAGACAGAGACAGAGACAGAGACAGAGACAGAGACAGAGACAGAGACAGAGACAGAGACAGAGACAGAGACAGAGACAGAGACAGAGACAGAGACAGAGACAGAGACAGAGACAGAGACAGAGACAGAGACAGAGACAGAGACAGAGACAGAGACAGAGACAGAGTCAGAGACGGGGACAGGGACAGGGACAGGACAGGGACAAGGACAGCAAGAGGGACAGGGACAGGCAGCGGGTCAGAGACAGAAACAGAGGCAGAGGCAGAGGCAGATGCAGGGACAGAGACAGGGCCAAAGGCAGAGGCAGAGACAGAGACAGGAGCAGAGACAGGGACAGGGACAGTGACAGGGACAGAGAGAGAGAGAGAGACAGAGACAGAGACACAGACAGAGGCAGAGGCAGAGGCAGAGACAGAGACGGAGACAGACACAGGGGCAGAGACAGAAACCGAGACAAAGACAGAGACAGGGACAGAGACGGAGGCAGAGGCAGAGACGGAGACGGAGACAGAGACAGAGACAGAGACGGAGACAAAGACCGAGACAGAGACAGAGACAGAGACGGAGACGGAGACAGAGACAGAGACCAAGTCGGAGGCGGATACAGAGACACAGACAGAGACAGAGACAGAGACAGACACAGAGACAGAGACAGAGACAGAGACAGAGATAGAGACAGAGACAGAGACAGAGACAGAGACAGAGACAGAGACAGGGACAGAGACAGAGACAGAGACAGAGGCAGAGGCAGATGCAGAGACAGAGACAGAGACAGGGACAGAGACAGAGAGAGAGACAGAGACAGAGATAGAGACAGAGGCAGAGGCAGAGGCAGAGACAGAGACGGAGACAGAGACAGAGACCGAGACGGAGACAGAGACAGAGACAGAGACAGAGACGGAGGCAAAGACCGAGACAGAGACAGAGTCAGAGACAGGGACAGAGACAGAGACAGAGACAGAGACAGAGACAGAGACAGAGTCAGAGACAGGGACAGGGACAGGGACAGGATAGGGACAAGGACAGCAAGAGGGACAGGGACAGGGAGCGGGTCAGAGACAGAGACAGAGGCAGAGGCAGAGGCAGATGCAGGGACAGAGGCAGAGACAGAGACGGAGACAGAGACGGAGACAGAGACAGAGACCGAGATGGAGACAGAGACAGAGACAGAGACAGACACAGAGACAGAGACAGAGACAGAGACAGAGATAGAGACAGAGACAGAGACAGAGACAGAGACAGAGTCAGAGACGGGGACAGGGACAGGGACAGGACAGGGACAAGGACAGCAAGAGGGACAGGGACAGGCAGCGGGTCAGAGACAGAAACAGAGGCAGAGGCAGAGGCAGATGCAGGGACAGAGACAGGGCCAAAGGCAGAGACAGAGACAGCGACCGAGACAGAGACAGAGACAGAGACAGAGACAGAGACAGAGACAGAGACAGAGACAGAGACAGAGACAGAGACAGAGGCAGAGACAGGGACAGGGTCAGAGACAGAGACAGAGACAGAGACAGAGACAGAGACAGAGACAGAGACAGAGACAGAGACAAAGACCGAGACAGGGACAGAGACAGAGACAGAGACAGAGGCAGATGCAGAGACAGAGACAGAGACAGGGACAGAGACAGAGAGGGAGACAGAGACAGAGACAGAGACAGAGGCAGAGGCAGAGGCAGAGGCAGAGGCAGAGACAGAGACAGAGACAGGGGCAGAGACCGAGACGGAGACAGAGACAGAGACAGAGACAGAGACGGAGACAAAGACCGAGACAGAGACAGAGACAGAGTCAGAGACAGAAACAGAGGCAGAGACAGAGACAGAGGCAGAGTCAGAGACGGGGACAGGGACAGAGACAGAGACAGAGACAGAGACAGAGACAGAGACAGAGACAGAGACAGAGGCAGAGGCAGAGACAGAGGCAGAGACGGAGACGGAGACAGAGACAGAGACCAAGTCGGAGACGGAGACAGAGACAGAGACAGAGACAGAGACAGAGACAGAGACAGAGACAGAGACAGAGACAGAGACAGAGACAGAGACAGAGACAGAGACAGAGACAGAGACAGAGACAGAGACAGAGACAGAGACAGAGACAGAGACAGAGACAGAGACAGAGACAGAGACAGAGACAGAGACAGAGACAGAGACAGAATCAGAGACGGGGACAGGGACAGGCAGCGGGTCAGAGACAGAAACAGAGGCAGAGGCAGAGGCAGATGCAGGGACAGAGACAGGGCCAAAGGCAGAGGCAGAGACAGAGACAGGAGCAGAGACAGGAACAGGGACAGTGACAGGGACAGAGAGAGAGAGAGACAGAGACAGAGACACAGACAGAGGCAGAGGCAGAGGCAGAGACAGAGACGGAGACAGACACAGAGACAGAGACAGAGACAGAGACAGAGACAGAGACAGAGACAGGGACAGAGACAGAGACAGAGACAGAGACAGAGACAGAGACAGAGACAGAGACAGAGACAGAGACAGAGACAGAGACAGAGACAGAGACAGAGACGGGGACAGGGACAGGGACAGGACAGGGACAAGGACAGCAAGAGGGACAGGGACAGAGGCAGAGGCAGAGACAGAGGCAGAGACGGAGACGGAGACAGAGACAGAGACCAAGTCGGAGACGGAGACAAAGACAGAGACAGAGACAGAGACAGAGACAGAGACAGAGACAGAGAGAGAGACAGAGACAGAGACAGAGACAGAGACAGAGACAGAGACAGAGACAGAGACAGAGACAGAGACAGAGACAGAGTCAGAGACGGGGACAGGGACAGGGACAGAGACAGAGACAGAGACAGGGACAGAGACAGAGACAGAGACAGAGACAGAGACAGAGACAGAGACAGAGACAGAGACAGAGACAGAGACAGAGACAGAGACAGAGACACAGACAGAGACAGAGACAGACACAGAGACAGAGACAGAGACAGAGACAGAGACAGAGACAGAGACAGAGACAGAGACAGAGACAGAGACAGAGACAGTGACAGAGACAGAGACAGAGACAGAGACAGAGACAGAGACAGAGACAGAGACAGGGACAGAGACAGAGACAGAGACAGAGACAGAGACAGAGACAGAGACAGAGACAGAGACAGAGACAGGGACAGAGACAGAGACAGAGACAGAGTCCGAGACGGGGACAGGGACAGGGACAGGACAGGGACAAGGACAGCAAGAGGGACAGGGACAGAGGCAGAGGCAGAGACAGAGGCAGAGACGGAGACGTAGACAGAGACAGAGACCAAGTCGGAGACGGAGACAAAGACAGAGACAGAGACAGAGACAGACACAGAGACAGAGACATAGACAGAGACAGAGACAGAGACAGAGACAAAGACAGAGACAGAGACAGAGACAGAGACGGAGACAGAGACAGAGACAGGGACAGAGACAGAGACAGAGACAGAGACAGAGACAGAGACAGAGACAAAGACAGAGACACAGACAGAGACAAAGACCGAGACGGGGACAGAGACAGATACAGAGGCAGAGGCAGAGGCAGATGCAGAGACAGAGACAGAGACAGGGACAGAGGCAGAGAGAGAGACAGAGACAGAGACAGAGACAGAGGCAGAGGCAGAGACGTAGGCAAAGACCGAGACAGAGACAGAGACAGAGACAGAGACAGGGATAGAGACAGGGACAGAGACAGAGAGAGAGAGACAGAGACAGAGACAGAGACAGAGACAGAGACAGACACAGGGGCAGAGACAGAAACCGAGACAAAGACAGAGACAGAGACAGAGATGGAGGCAGAGGCAGAGGCAGAGACAGAGACGGAGACAGAGACAGAGACCGAGACGGAGACAGAGACAGAGACAGAGACAGAGACGTAGACAAAGACCGAGACAGAGACAGAGTCAGAGACAGGGACAGAGACAGAAACAGAGACAGAGACAGAGTCAGAGACAGGGACAGGGACAGTGACAGAAACAGAGACAAAGACAGAGACAGAGACAGAAACAGAGACAAAGACGGAGACAAAGACAGACACAGAGACAGAGACAGAGACAGAGGCAAAGGCAGAGGCGGAGACAGAGACGGAGACAGAGACAGAGACTGAGATGGAGACAGAGACAGAGACAGAGACAGAGACAGAGACAGAGACGGAGACAAATACCGAGACAGAAACAGCGGCAGAGACAGAGACAGAGACAGAGACAGAGACAGAGACAGAGACAGAGACAGAGACAGAGACAGAGACAGAGACAGAGACAGGGACAGGGACAGAGACAGAGACAGAGACAGAGACAGAGACAGAGACAGAGACAGAGTCAGAGACGGGGACAGGGACAGGGACAGGACAGGGACAAGGACAGCAAGAGGGACAGGGACAGGCAGCGGGTCAGAGACAGAAACAGAGGCAGATGCAGGGACAGAGACAGGGCCAAAGGCAGAGGCAGAGACAGAGACAGGAGCAGAGACAGGGACAGGGACAGTGACAGGGACAGAGAGAGAGAGAGAGACAGAGACAGAGACACAGACAGAGGCAGAGGCAGAGGCAGAGACAGAGACGGAGACGGACACAGGGGCAGAGACAGAAACCGAGACAAAGACAGAGACAGGGACAGAGACGGAGGCAGAGGCAGAGACGGAGACGGAGACAGAGACAGAGACAGAGACGGAGACAAAGACCGAGACAGAGACAGAGACAGAGACAGAGACAGAGACAGAGACAGAGACAGGGACAGGGACAGAGACAGAGACAGAGACAGAGACAGAGACAGAGACAGAGACAAAGACAGAGACACAGACAGAGACAAAGACCGAGACAGGGGCAGAGACAGAGACAGAGGCAGGGACAGAGACAGAGAGGGAGACAGAGACAGAGACAGAGACAGAGGCAGAGGCAGAGGCAGAGGCAGAGACAGAGACAGAGACAGGGGCAGAGACCGAGACGGAGACAGAGACAGAGACAGAGACAGAGACGGAGACAAAGACCGAGACAGAGACAGAGACAGAGTCAGAGACAGAAACAGAGGCAGAGACAGAGACAGAGGCAGAGTCAGAGACGGGGACAGGGACAGAGACAGAGACAGAGACAGAGACAGAGACAGAGACAGAGACAGAGGCAGAGGCAGAGACAGAGGCAGAGACGGAGACGGAGACAGAGACAGAGACCAAGTCGGAGACGGAGACAGAGACAGAGACAGAGACAGAGACAGAGACAGAGACAGAGACAGAGACAGAGACAGAGACAGAGACAGAGACAGAGACAGAGACAGAGACAGAGACAGAGACAGAGACAGAGACAGAGACAGAGACAGAGACAGAGACAGAGACAGAGACAGAATCAGAGACGGGGACAGGGACAGGCAGAGGGTCAGAGACAGAAACAGAGGCAGAGGCAGAGGCAGATGCAGGGACAGAGACAGGGCCAAAGGCAGAGGCAGAGACAGAGACAGGAGCAGAGACAGGAACAGGGACAGTGACAGGGACAGAGAGAGAGAGAGACAGAGACAGAGACACAGACAGAGGCAGAGGCAGAGGCAGAGACAGAGACGGAGACAGACACAGGGGCAGAGACTGAAACCGAGACAAAGACAGAGACAGGGACAGAGACGGAGGCAGAGGCCGAGACGGAGACGGAGACAGAGACAGAGACAGAGACAGAGACGGAGACGGAGACAGAGACAGAGACCAAGTCGGAGGCGGAGACAGAGACACAGACAGAGACAGAGACAGACACAGAGACAGAGACAGAGACAGAGACAGAGACAGAGACAGAGACAGAGACAGAGACAGAGACAGAGACAGAGACAGAGACAGAGACAGAGACAGAGACAGAGACAGAGACAGGGACAGAGACAGAGACAGAGACAGAGACAGAGACAGAGACAGAGACAAAGACAGAGACACAGACAGAGACAAAGACCGAGACAGGGGCAGAGACAGAGACAGAGGCAGAGGCAGATGCAGAGACAGAGACAGAGACAGGGACAGAGACAGAGAGAGACACAGAGACAGAGACAGAGACAGAGGCAAAGACAGAGGCAGAGACAGAGACGGAGACAGAGACGGAGACAGAGACAGAGACCGAGATGGAGACAGAGACAGAGACAGAGACAGAGACGGAGACAAATACCGCGACAGAAACAGCGACAGAGACAGAGACAGAGACAGAGACAGAGGCAGAGGCAGAGGCAGAGGCAGAGACAG
>CAMAOD020000088.1:3692500-3702500 GCA_945859595.2 Megachile willughbiella | reverse complement strand
AAACAGAGGCAGATGCAGGGACAGAGACAGGGCCAAAGGCAGAGGCAGAGACAGAGACAGGAGCAGAGACAGGGACAGGGACAGTGACAGGGACAGAGAGAGAGAGAGAGACAGAGACAGAGACACAGACAGAAGCAGAGGCAGAGGCAGAGGCAGAGACGGAGACGGACACAGGGGCAGAGACAGAAACCGAGACAAAGACAGAGACAGGGACAGAGACGGAGGCAGAGGCAGAGACGGAGACGGAGACAGAGACAGAGACAGAGACGGAGACAAAGACCGAGACAGAGACAGAGACAGAGACAGAGACAGAGACAGAGACAGAGACAGAGACAGAGACAGAGACAGTGACAGAGACAGAGACAGAGACTGATACAGAGACAAAGGCCGAGACAGAGACAGAGACAGAGACAGAGACAGAGACAGAGACAGAGACAGAGACAGAGACAGAGACAGAGACAGAGGCAGAGGCAGAGACGGAGACGGAGACAGAGACAGAGACCAAGACGGAGACAGCGTCAGAGGCAGAGACGGAGACGGAGACAGAGACAGAGACCAAGACGGAGACGGAGACAGAGACGGAGTCAGAGACAGAGACAGATACAGAGACAAAGACCGAGACAGAGGCAGAGACAGAGACAGAGACAGAGACAGAGACAGAGGCAGAGGCAGAGACAGAGACAGAGACAGGGACAGGGACAGTGACAGAAACAGAGACAAAGACAGAGACAGAGACAGAAACAGAGACAAAGACGGAGACAAAGACAGACACAGAGACAGAGACAGAGACAGAGGCAAAGACAGAGGCAAAGGCAGAGGCGGAGACAGAGACGGAGACAGAGACCGAGATGGAGACAGAGACAGAGACAGAGACAGAGACGGAGACAAATACCGAGACAGAAACAGCGACAGAGACAGAGACAGAGACAGAGACAGAGGCAGAGGCAGAGGCAGAGACAGAGACAGAGTCAGGGACAGGGACAGTGACAGAGACAGAGACAGAGACTGATACAGAGACAAAGACCGAGACAGAGACAGAGACAGAGACAGAGACAGAGACAGAGACAGAGACAGAGACAGAGACAGAGACAGAGACAGAGGCAGAGGCAGAGACAGAGGCAGAGACGGAGACGGAGACAGAGACAGAGACCAAGTCGGAGACGGAGACAAAGACAGAGACAGAGACAGAGACAGAGACAGAGACAGAGACAGAGACAGAGACAGAGACAGAGACAGAGACAGTGACAGAGACAGAGACAGAGACAGAGACAGAGACAGAGACAGAGACAGAGACAGAGACAGAGTCCGAGACGGGGACAGGGACTGGGACAGGACAGGGACAAGGACAGCAAGAGGGACAGGGACAGAGGCAGAGGCAGAGACAGAGGCAGAGACGGAGACGTAGACAGAGAGAGAGACCAAGTCGGAGACGGAGACAAAGACAGAGACAGAGACAGAGACAGACACAGAGACAGAGACAGAGACAGAGACAGAGACAGAGACAAAGACAGAGACAGAGACAGAGACAGAGACGGAGACAGAGACAGAGACAGGGACAGAGACAGAGACAGAGACAGAGACAGAGACAGAGACAGAGACAGAGACAGATACAAAGACAGAGACACAGACAGAGACAAAGACCGAGACGGGGACAGAGACAGATACAGAGGCAGAGGCAGATGCAGAGACAGAGACAGAGACAGGGACAGAGACAGAGAGAGAGACAGAGACAGAGACAGAGACAGAGGCAGAGGCAGAGGCAGAGACAGAGACAGGGACAGGGACAGTGACAGAAACAGAGACAAAGACAGAGACAGAGACAGAAACAGAGACAAAGACGGAGACAAAGACAGACACAGAGACAGAGACAGAGACAGAGGCAAAGACAGAGGCAAAGGCAGAGGCGGAGACAGAGACGGAGACAGAGACCGAGATGGAGACAGAGACAGAGACAGAGACAGAGACGGAGACAAATACCGAGACAGAAACAGCGACAGAGACAGAGACAGAGACAGAGACAGAGGCAGAGGCAGAGGCAGAGACAGAGACAGAGTCAGGGACAGGGACAGTGACAGAGACAGAGACAGAGACTGATACAGAGACAAAGACCGAGACAGAGACAGAGACAGAGACAGAGACAGTGACAGAGACAGAGACAGAGACAGAGACAGAGACAGAGACAGAGACAGAGACAGAGACAGAGACAGAGGCAGAGGCAGAGACAGAGGCAGAGACGGAGACGGAGACAGAGACAGAGACCAAGTCGGAGACGGAGACAAAGACAGAGACAGAGACAGAGACAGAGACAGAGACAGAGACAGAGACAGAGACAGAGACAGAGACAGAGACAGTGACAGAGACAGAGACAGAGACAGAGACAGAGACAGAGACAGAGACAGAGACAGAGACAGAGTCCGAGACGGGGACAGGGACTGGGACAGGACAGGGACAAGGACAGCAAGAGGGACAGGGACAGAGGCAGAGGCAGAGACAGAGGCAGAGACGGAGACGTAGACAGAGAGAGAGACCAAGTCGGAGACGGAGACAAAGACAGAGACAGAGACAGAGACAGACACAGAGACAGAGACAGAGACAGAGACAGAGACAGAGACAAAGACAGAGACAGAGACAGAGACAGAGACGGAGACAGAGACAGAGACAGGGACAGAGACAGAGACAGAGACAGAGACAGAGACAGAGACAGAGACAGAGACAGATACAAAGACAGAGACACAGACAGAGACAAAGACCGAGACGGGGACAGAGACAGATACAGAGGCAGAGGCAGATGCAGAGACAGAGACAGAGACAGGGACAGAGACAGAGAGAGAGACAGAGACAGAGACAGAGACAGAGGCAGAGGCAGAGGCAGAGACGTAGACAAAGACCGAGACAGAGACAGAGACAGAGACAGAGACAGAGACAGAGACAGAGACAGAGACAGAGACAGAGACAGAGACAGTGACAGAGACAGAGACAGAGACTGATACAGAGACAAAGGCCGAGACAGAGACAGAGACAGAGACAGAGACAGAGACAGAGACAGAGACAGAGACAGAGACAGAGACAGAGGCAGAGGCAGAGACGGAGACGGAGACAGAGACAGAGACCAAGACGGAGACAGCGTCAGAGGCAGAGACGGAGACGGAGACAGAGACAGAGACCAAGGCGGAGACGGAGACAGAGACGGAGTCAGAGACAGAGACAGATACAGAGACAAAGACCGAGACAGAGGCAGAGACAGAGACAGAGACAGAGACAGAGACAGAGGCAGAGACAGAAACCGAGACAAAGACAGAGACAGAGACAGAGATGGAGGCAGAGGCAGAGGCAGAGACAGAGACGGAGACAGAGACAGAGACAGAGACAGAGACGTAGACAAAGACCGAGACAGAGACAGAGTCAGTGACAGGGACAGAGACAGAAACAGAGACAGGGGCAGAGGCAGAGGTTGAGACAGAGACAGAGACCAAGACCGAGACCGGACCGAGACAGAGACGGAGGCCGAGACAGAGACAGAGGCAGAGGCAGAGGCACAGACAGAGACAGCGACAGAGACAGAGACAGAGACAGAGACAGAGGCAGGGACAGGGACAGTGACAGAGACAGATACAGAGACTGATACGGAGACAAACACCGAGACAGAGACAGAGACAGAGACAGAGACAGAGACAGAGACAGAGACAGAGACAGAGACAGAGACAGAGACAGAGACAGAGACAGAGACAGCGTCAGAGGCAGAGACGGAGACGGAGACAGAGACAGAGACCAAGACGGAGACGGAGACAGAGACGGAGTCAGAGACAGAGACAGATACAGAGACAAAGACCGAGACAGAGGCAGAGACAGAGACAGAGACAGAGACAGAGACAGAGACAGAGACAGAGGCAGAGGCAGAGACAGAGACAGAGACAGGGACAGGGACAGTGACAGAAACAGAGACAAAGACAGAGACAGGGACAGAGACGGAGGCAGAGGCAGAGACGGAGACGGAGACAGAGACAGAGACAGAGACGGAGACAAAGACCGAGACAGAGACAGAGACAGAGACAGAGACGGAGACGGAGACAGAGACAGAGACCAAGTCGGAGGCGGAGACAGAGACACAGACAGAGACAGAGACAGACACAGAGACAGAGACAGAGACAGAGACAGAGACAGAGACAGAGACAGAGACAGAGACAGAGACAGAGACAGAGACAGAGACAGTGACAGAGACAGAGACAGAGACTGATACAGAGACAAAGGCCGAGACAGAGACAGAGACAGAGACAGAGACAGAGACAGAGTCCGAGACGGGGACAGGGACAGGGACAGGACAGGGACAAGGACAGCAAGAGGGACAGGGACAGAGGCAGAGGCAGAGACAGAGGCAGAGACGGAGACGTAGACAGAGAGAGAGACCAAGTCGGAGACGGAGACAAAGACAGAGACAGAGACAGAGACAGACACAGAGACAGAGACAGAGACAGAGACAGAGACAGAGACAGAGACAAAGACAGAGACAGAGACAGAGACAGAGACGGAGACAGAGACAGAGACAGGGACAGAGACAGAGACAGAGACAGAGACAGAGACAGAGACAGAGACAAAGACAGAGACACAGACAGAGACAAAGACCGAGACGGGGACAGAGACAGATACAGAGGCAGAGGCAGATGCAGAGACAGAGACAGAGACAGGGACAGAGACAGAGAGAGAGACAGAGACAGAGACAGAGACAGAGGCAGAGGCAGAGGCAGAGACGTAGACAAAGACCGAGACAGAGACAGAGACAGAGACAGAGACAGACACAGGGGCAGAGACAGAAACCGAGACAAAGACAGAGACAGAGACAGAGATGGAGGCAGAGGCAGAGGCAGAGGCAGAGACAGAGACGGAGACAGAGACAGAGACCGAGACGGAGACAGAGACAGAGACAGAGACAGAGACGTAGACAAAGACCGAGACAGAGACAGAGTCAGTGACAGGGACAGAGACAGAAACAGAGACAGAGACAGAGTCAGAGACGGGGACAGGGACAGGGACAGGACAGGGACAAGGACAGCAAGAGGGACAGGGACAGGCAGCGGGTCAGAGACAGAGACAGAGGCAGAGGCAGAGCAGATGCTGGGACAGAGACAGGGCCAAAAGCAGAGGCAGAGACAGAGACAGGAGCAGAGACAGGGGCAGAGGCAGAGGTTGAGACAGAGACAGAGACCAAGACCGAGACCGGACCGAGACAGAGACGGAGGCCGAGACAGAGACAGAGGCAGAGGCAGAGGCACAGACAGAGACAGCGACGGAGACAGAGACAGAGACAGAGACAGAGGCAGGGACAGGGACAGTGACAGAGACAGATACAGAGACTGATACGGAGACAAACACCGAGACAGAGACAGAGACAGAGACAGAGACAGAGACAGAGACAGAGACAGAGACAGAGACAGAGACAGAGACAGAGACAGAGACAGAGACAGAGACAGAGACAGCGTCAGAGGCAGAGACGGAGACGGAGACAGAGACAGAGACCAAGACGGAGACGGAGACAGAGACGGAGTCAGAGACAGAGACAGATACAGAGACAAAGACCGAGACAGAGGCAGAGACAGAGACAGAGACAGAGACAGAGACAGAGACAGAGGCAGAGGCAGAGACAGAGACAGAGACAGGGACAGGGACAGTGACAGAAACAGAGACAAAGACAGAGACAGAGACAGAAACAGAGACAAAGACGGAGACAAAGACAGACACAGAGACAGAGACAGAGACAGAGGCAAAGGCAGAGGCGGAGACAGAGACGGAGACAGAGACAGAGACCGAGATGGAGACAGAGACAGAGACAGAGACAGAGACAGAGACAGAGACGGAGACAAATACCGAGACAGAAACAGCGGCAGAGACAGAGACAGAGACAGAGACAGAGGCAGAGGCAGAGGCAGAGACAGAGACAGAGTCAGGGACAGGGACAGTGACAGAGACAGAGACAGAGACTGTTACAGAGACAAAGACCGAGACAGAGACAGAGACAGAGACAGAGACAGAGACAGAGACAGAGACAGAGACAGAGACAGAGGCAGAGGCAGAGACGGAGACGGAGACAGAGACGGAGTCAGAGACAGAGACAGATACAGAGACAAAGACCGAGACAGAGGCAGAGGCAGAGGCAGACGCAGAGACAGAGTCGGAGACAGAGACAGAGACCGAGACGGAGACGGAGACAGGGATAGAGACAGAGACAGAGGCAGAGACAGAGACGGAGACAGAGACAGAGACAGAGACAGAGACAGAGACAGAGACAGAGGCAGAGGCAGAGACAGAGGCAGAGACGGAGACGGAGACAGAGACAGAGACCAAGTCGGAGACGGAGACAAAGACAGAGACAGAGACAGAGACAGAGACAGAGACAGAGACAGAGACAGAGACAGAGACAGAGACAGAGACAGTGACAGAGACAGAGACAGAGACAGAGACAGAGACAGAGACAGAGACAGAGACAGAGACAGAGTCCGAGACGGGGACAGGGACTGGGACAGGACAGGGACAAGGACAGCAAGAGGGACAGGGACAGAGGCAGAGGCAGAGACAGAGGCAGAGACGGAGACGTAGACAGAGAGAGAGACCAAGTCGGAGACGGAGACAAAGACAGAGACAGAGACAGAGACAGACACAGAGACAGAGACAGAGACAGAGACAGAGACAGAGACAAAGACAGAGACAGAGACAGAGACAGAGACGGAGACAGAGACAGAGACAGGGACAGAGACAGAGACAGAGACAGAGACAGAGACAGAGACAGAGACAGAGACAGATACAAAGACAGAGACACAGACAGAGACAAAGACCGAGACGGGGACAGAGACAGATACAGAGGCAGAGGCAGATGCAGAGACAGAGACAGAGACAGGGACAGAGACAGAGAGAGAGACAGAGACAGAGACAGAGACAGAGGCAGAGGCAGAGGCAGAGACGTAGACAAAGACCGAGACAGAGACAGAGACAGAGACAGAGACAGAGACAGAGACAGAGACAGAGACAGAGACAGAGACAGAGACAGAGACAGTGACAGAGACAGAGACAGAGACTGATACAGAGACAAAGGCCGAGACAGAGACAGAGACAGAGACAGAGACAGAGACAGAGACAGAGACAGAGACAGAGACAGAGACAGAGGCAGAGGCAGAGACGGAGACGGAGACAGAGACAGAGACCAAGACGGAGACAGCGTCAGAGGCAGAGACGGAGACGGAGACAGAGACAGAGACCAAGGCGGAGACGGAGACAGAGACGGAGTCAGAGACAGAGACAGATACAGAGACAAAGACCGAGACAGAGGCAGAGACAGAGACAGAGACAGAGACAGAGACAGAGGCAGAGACAGAAACCGAGACAAAGACAGAGACAGAGACAGAGATGGAGGCAGAGGCAGAGGCAGAGACAGAGACGGAGACAGAGACAGAGACAGAGACAGAGACGTAGACAAAGACCGAGACAGAGACAGAGTCAGTGACAGGGACAGAGACAGAAACAGAGACAGGGGCAGAGGCAGAGGTTGAGACAGAGACAGAGACCAAGACCGAGACCGGACCGAGACAGAGACGGAGGCCGAGACAGAGACAGAGGCAGAGGCAGAGGCACAGACAGAGACAGCGACAGAGACAGAGACAGAGACAGAGACAGAGGCAGGGACAGGGACAGTGACAGAGACAGATACAGAGACTGATACGGAGACAAACACCGAGACAGAGACAGAGACAGAGACAGAGACAGAGACAGAGACAGAGACAGAGACAGAGACAGAGACAGAGACAGAGACAGAGACAGAGACAGAGACAGCGTCAGAGGCAGAGACGGAGACGGAGACAGAGACAGAGACCAAGACGGAGACGGAGACAGAGACGGAGTCAGAGACAGAGACAGATACAGAGACAAAGACCGAGACAGAGGCAGAGACAGAGACAGAGACAGAGACAGAGACAGAGACAGAGGCAGAGGCAGAGACAGAGACAGAGACAGGGACAGGGACAGTGACAGAAACAGAGACAAAGACAGAGACAGGGACAGAGACGGAGGCAGAGGCAGAGACGGAGACGGAGACAGAGACAGAGACAGAGACGGAGACAAAGACCGAGACAGAGACAGAGACAGAGACAGAGACGGAGACGGAGACAGAGACAGAGACCAAGTCGGAGGCGGAGACAGAGACACAGACAGAGACAGAGACAGACACAGAGACAGAGACAGAGACAGAGACAGAGACAGAGACAGAGACAGAGACAGAGACAGAGACAGAGACAGAGACAGAGACAGTGACAGAGACAGAGACAGAGACTGATACAGAGACAAAGGCCGAGACAGAGACAGAGACAGAGACAGAGACAGAGACAGAGTCCGAGACGGGGACAGGGACAGGGACAGGACAGGGACAAGGACAGCAAGAGGGACAGGGACAGAGGCAGAGGCAGAGACAGAGGCAGAGACGGAGACGTAGACAGAGAGAGAGACCAAGTCGGAGACGGAGACAAAGACAGAGACAGAGACAGAGACAGACACAGAGACAGAGACAGAGACAGAGACAGAGACAGAGACAAAGACAGAGACAGAGACAGAGACAGAGACGGAGACAGAGACAGAGACAGGGACAGAGACAGAGACAGAGACAGAGACAGAGACAGAGACAGAGACAAAGACAGAGACACAGACAGAGACAAAGACCGAGACGGGGACAGAGACAGATACAGAGGCAGAGGCAGATGCAGAGACAGAGACAGAGACAGGGACAGAGACAGAGAGAGAGACAGAGACAGAGACAGAGACAGAGGCAGAGGCAGAGGCAGAGACGTAGACAAAGACCGAGACAGAGACAGAGACAGAGACAGAGACAGACACAGGGGCAGAGACAGAAACCGAGACAAAGACAGAGACAGAGACAGAGATGGAGGCAGAGGCAGAGGCAGAGGCAGAGACAGAGACGGAGACAGAGACAGAGACCGAGACGGAGACAGAGACAGAGACAGAGACAGAGACGTAGACAAAGACCGAGACAGAGACAGAGTCAGTGACAGGGACAGAGACAGAAACAGAGACAGAGACAGAGTCAGAGACGGGGACAGGGACAGGGACAGGACAGGGACAAGGACAGCAAGAGGGACAGGGACAGGCAGCGGGTCAGAGACAGAGACAGAGGCAGAGGCAGAGCAGATGCTGGGACAGAGACAGGGCCAAAAGCAGAGGCAGAGACAGAGACAGGAGCAGAGACAGGGGCAGAGGCAGAGGTTGAGACAGAGACAGAGACCAAGACCGAGACCGGACCGAGACAGAGACGGAGGCCGAGACAGAGACAGAGGCAGAGGCAGAGGCACAGACAGAGACAGCGACGGAGACAGAGACAGAGACAGAGACAGAGGCAGGGACAGGGACAGTGACAGAGACAGATACAGAGACTGATACGGAGACAAACACCGAGACAGAGACAGAGACAGAGACAGAGACAGAGACAGAGACAGAGACAGAGACAGAGACAGAGACAGAGACAGAGACAGAGACAGAGACAGAGACAGCGTCAGAGGCAGAGACGGAGACGGAGACAGAGACAGAGACCAAGACGGAGACGGAGACAGAGACGGAGTCAGAGACAGAGACAGATACAGAGACAAAGACCGAGACAGAGGCAGAGACAGAGACAGAGACAGAGACAGAGACAGAGACAGAGGCAGAGGCAGAGACAGAGACAGAGACAGGGACAGGGACAGTGACAGAAACAGAGACAAAGACAGAGACAGAGACAGAAACAGAGACAAAGACGGAGACAAAGACAGACACAGAGACAGAGACAGAGACAGAGGCAAAGGCAGAGGCGGAGACAGAGACGGAGACAGAGACAGAGACCGAGATGGAGACAGAGACAGAGACAGAGACAGAGACAGAGACAGAGACGGAGACAAATACCGAGACAGAAACAGCGGCAGAGACAGAGACAGAGACAGAGACAGAGGCAGAGGCAGAGGCAGAGACAGAGACA
>CAMAOD020000088.1:3682500-3687500 GCA_945859595.2 Megachile willughbiella | reverse complement strand
AGAGGGACAGGGACAGGGACCGGGTCAGAGACAGAGACAGAGGCAGAGGCAGAGGCAGATGCAGGGACTGAGACAGGGGCAGAGACAGGGCCAAAGGCAGAGGCAGAGACAGAGACAGAAGCAGAGACAGGGGCAGAGGCAGAGGTTGAGACAGAGACAGAGACGGAGACAGTGACAGAGGCAGAGACTGAGACAGAGACAGAGACAGAGACAGAGACAGAGACAGAGACAGAGACAGAGACAGAGACAGAGACAGAGACAGAGACAGAGACAGAGACAGAGACAGAGGCGGAGACAGAGGCAGAGACGGCGACGGAGACAGAGCCAGAGACCAAGACGGAGACGGAGACAGAAACAGAGACAGAGACAGAGACAGAGACAGAGACAGAGACAGAGACAGAGACAGAGACAGAGACAGAGACCGAGACGGAGACGGAGACAGGGACAGAGACCAAGACGGAGACGGAGACAGAGACAGAGACAGAGACAGAGACAGAGACAGAGACAGAGACAGAGACAGAGACAGAGACAGAGACAGGGACAGAGACAGAGACAGAGACAGAGACAGAGACAGAGACAAAGACCGAGGCAGAGACAGAGACAGAGACAGAGACAGAGGCAGAGGCAGAGGCAGAGACAGAGACGGAGACAGAGGCAGAGACCGAGACGGAGACAGAGACAGAGACAGAGACAGAGACAGAGACAGAGACAGAGACAGAGACAGAGACAGGGACAGGGACAGAGACAGAGACAGAGACAGAGACAGAGACAGAGACAGAGACAGAGACAAAGGCCGAGGCAGGGACAGAGACAGAGACAGAGGCAGATGCAGAGACAGAGACAGGGACAGAGACAGAGAGAGAGACAGAGACAGAGACAGAGACAGAGGCAGAGGCAGAGGCAGAGGCAGAGACAGAGACGGAGACAGAGGCAGAGACCGAGACGGAGACAGAGACAGAGACAGAGACAGAGACGGAGACAAAGACCGAGACAGAGATAGAGACAGAGTCAGAGACAGAGACAGAGGCAGAGACAGAGACAGAGGCAGAGTCAGAGACGGGGACAGGGACAGAGACAGAGACAGAGACAGAGACAGAGACAGAGACAGAGGCAGAGGCAGCGGCAGAGACGGAGACGGAGACAGAGACAGAGACCAAGACGGAGACGGAGACAGAGACACGCACGGGGTCAGAGACAGAGACAGAGACAGAGACAGAGGCAGAGGCAGAGGCAGAGGCAGATGCAGGGACTGAGACAGGGGCAGAGACAGGGCCAAAGGCAGAGGCAGAGACAGAGATAGAAGCAGAAACAGGGGCAGAGGCAGAGGTTGCGACAGAGACAGAGACGGAGACAGTGACAGAGACAGAGACTGAGACAGAGGCAGAGGCAGAGGCAGACGCAGAGACAGAGTCGGAGACAGAGACAGAGACCGAGACGGAGACGGAGACAGGGATAGAGACAGAGACAGAGGCAGAGACAGAGACGGAGACAGAGACAGAGACAGAGACAGAGACAGAGACAGACACAGAGACAGAGACAGAGACAGCGACAGAGACAGAGACAGAGACAGAGGCAGAGACAGAGGCAGAGACGGAGTCGGAGACAGAGGCAGAGACCAAGACGGAGACGGAAACAGAGACAGAGACAGAGACAGAGACAGAGACAGAGACAGAGACAGAGACAGAGACAGAGCCAGAGACAGAGACAGAGACAGAGGCAGAGACAGTGACAGGGACAGAGGCAGAGACCAAGACCGAGACCGAGACCGGGACGGAGACAGAGAGAGAGACAGAGACAGAGACAGAGACAGAGACAGAGACCGAGACGGAGACGGAGACAGAGACAGAGACAGAGACAGAGACAGAGACAGAGACAGAGACAGAGACGGAGACAGAGACAAAGAAAAAGACCGAGACAGAGACAGAGGCAGAGGCAGATGCAGGGACTGAGACAGGGGCAGAGACAGGGCCAAAGGCAGAGGCAGAGACAGAGACAGAAGCAGAGACAGGGGCAGAGGCAGAGGTTGAGACAGAGACAGAGACGGAGACAGTGACAGAGGCAGAGACTGAGACAGAGACAGTGACAGAGACAGAGACAGAGACAGAGACAGAGACAGAGACAGAGACAGAGACAGAGACAGAGACAGAGACAGAGGCGGAGACAGAGGCAGAGACGGCGACGGAGACAGAGTCAGAGACCAAGACGGAGACGGAGACAGAAACAGAGACAGAGACAGAGACAGAGACAGAGACAGAGACAGAGACAGAGACAGAGACAGAGACAGAGACAGAGACAGAGACAGAGACAGAGACCGAGACGGAGACGAAGACAGGGACAGAGACTAAGACGGAGACGGAGACAGAGACAGAGACAGAGACAGAGACAGAGACAGAGACAGAGACAGAGACAGAGACAGAGACAGAGACAGAGAAAAAGACCGGGACAGAGACAGAGGCAGAGGCAGATGCAGAGACAGAGACAGAGACAGGGACAGAGACAGAGAGAGAGACAGAGACAGAGACAGAGACAGGGACAGGGACAGGGACAGGGACAGGGACAGGACAGGGACAAGGACAGCAAGAGGGACAGGGACAGGGACCGGGTCAGAGACAGAGACAGAGGCAGAGGCAGAGGCAGATGCAGGGACTGAGACAGGGGCAGAGACAGGGCCAAAGGCAGAGGCAGAGACAGAGACAGAAGCAGAGACAGGGGCAGAGGCAGAGGTTGAGACAGAGACAGAGACGGAGACAGTGACAGAGACTGAGACAGAGACAGAGACAGAGACAGAGACAGAGACAGAGACAGAGACAGAGACAGAGGCGGAGACAGAGGCAGAGACGGCGACGGAGACAGAGCCAGAGACCAAGACGGAGACGGAGACAGAAACAGAGACAGAGACAGAGACAGAGACAGAGACAGAGACAGACACAGAGACAGAGATAGAGACCGAGACAGAGTCAGAGACAGGGACAGAGACAGGGACAGAGACAGAGACAGAGACAGAGACCGAGACGGAGACGGAGACGGAGACGAAGACACAGACAGAGACAGAGATAGAGACAAAGACCGAGACAGAGACAGAGACAGAGACAGAGACAGAAACCGAGACAGAGACAGAGACAGAGACAGAGGCAGAGACAGGGACGGGGACAGGGACAGGGACAGGACAGGGACAAGGACAGCAAGAGAGACAGGGACAGGGTCCGTGTCAGAGACAGAGACAGAGGCAGAGGCAGAGGCAGAGGCAGATGCAGGGACTGAGACAGGGGCAGAGACAGGGGCAGAGGCAGAGGTTGAGACAGAGACAGAAACGGAGACAGTGACAGAGACAGAGACTGAGACAGAGACAGAGACAGAGACAGAGATAGAGACACAGGCAGAGACAGAGGCAGAGACGGAGACGGAGACAGGGACAGAGACCAAGACGGAGACAGAGACAGAGACAGAGACAGAGAAAAAGACCGAGACAGAGACAGAGACAGAGACAGAGACAGAGACAGAGACATAGACAGAGACAGAGACAGAGACAGAGACAGAGTCAGAGACGGGGACAGGGACAGGGACAGGACAGGGACAAGGACAGCAAGAGGGACAGGGACAGGCAGCGGGTCAGAGACAGAGACAGAGGCAGAGGCAGAGGCAGATGCAGGGACAGAGACAGGGCCAAAGGCAGAGGCAGAGACAGAGACAGGAGCAGAGACAGGGGCAGAGGCAGAGGTTGAGACAGAGACAGAGACCAAGACCGAGACCGGACCGAGACAGAGACGGAGGCCGAGACAGAGACAGAGGCAGGGACAGAGGCAGAGACAGAGACAGCGACAGAGACAGAGGCAGAGACAGAGACAGGGACAGAGACAGAGACAGAGGCAGAGGCAGAGACAGAGACAGAGACAGGGACAGGGACAGTGACAGAAACAGAGACAAAGACAGAGACAGAAACAGAGACAAAGACGGAGACAAAGACAGACACAGAGACAGAGACAGAGACAGAGGCAAAGGCAGAGGCAGAGACAGAGACGGAGACAGAGACAGAGACCGAGACGGAGACAGAGACAGAGACAGAGACAGAGACAGAGACAGAGACAGAGACAGAGACAGAGTCAGAGACAGAGGCAGAGGCAGAGGCAGAGACAGAGACAGAGACAGAGACAGAGACAGAGACAGAGACAGAGACAGAGACAGATACAGAGACAGAGGCAGAGGCAGAGGCAGAGACGGAGACGGAGGCAGAGACAGAGACCAAGACGGAGACGGAGACGGAGACAGAGACAGGGACAGGGTCAGAGACAGAGACAGAGACAGAGACAGAGACAGAGACAGAGGCAGAGACAGGGACAGGGACAGGGACAGGACAGGGACAAGGACAGCAAGAGGGACAGGGACAGGGACCGGGTCAGAGACAGAGACAGAGGCAGAGGCAGAGGCAGATGCAGGGACTGAGACAGGGGCAGAGACAGGGCCAAAGGCAGAGGCAGAGACAGAGATAGAAGCAGAAACAGGGGCAGAGGCAGAGGTTGAGACAGAGACAGAGACGGAGACAGTGACAGAGACAGAGACTGAGACAGAGGCAGAGGCAGAGGCAGACGCAGAGACGGAGTCGGAGACAGAGACAGAGACCGAGACGGAGACGGAGACAGGGATAGAGACAGAGACAGAGGCAGAGACAGAGACGGAGACAGAGACAGAGACAGAGACAGAGACAGAGACAGAGACAGAGACAGAGACAGCGACAGAGACAGAGACAGAGACAGAGGCAGAGACAGAGGCAGAGACGGAGACGGAGACAGAGGCAGAGACCAAGACGGAGACGGAGACAGAGACAGAGACAGAGACAGAGACAGAGCCAGAGACAGAGACAGAGACAGAGACAGAGGCAGAGACAGTGACAGGGACAGAGGCAGAGACCAAGACCGAGACCGAGACCGAGACCGGGACGGAGACAGTGACAGAGGCAGAGACTGAGACAGAGACAGAGACAGAGACAGAGACAGAGACAGAGG